>BSBK01007952.1:0-84712 GCA_027943335.1 Chamaecyparis obtusa
ACAAGACTGTGGATAGTTCTCAAACCTGTAATAAATGGGAGTTCAAGACTCAACCAATCTTATGCAAGATCCCACTTGCATAAGTGTTCCAAGAACTAGAAAAATGACATATGTGACAAGGATTAAATCCTTCTTCTCTTCGAGTTCTAGACTCAGGCAGGCTAACCTAGGATTCATTTCTTCAAAGAATCACCAAACAACACTTGTATTAGGTAAGTACAAGTTATGAACATGTATGCTCTTCAAAAGAAAGTAAATATTAATTGGTTTTTATGGATTGATGATGAGAAATGCATAACCAGTAAAGACTAGTGCCTTATCTATTGGGCAACAAAGTCAAATAAACATACATCCCCAGAAAACCCTCTAACTTTGAACACATAGAAACCAAATGAAATGCCTTACAAATCACTACTTTCACTCCAATACGCAGACATCAGATTTATATGTAAGTTTTAAACCCACAGAATTTGTCTCAAAGATTTACTCTCTCCTTGAAAGAAACTAAGAATACAAACTCACAGCTACCCTATAACCAGTACATTAAAATGCCTTACAAATTAACATACAAGGATTTGACACAAGACACACAAAGACATCACCAATATGGATAGGGATTCCATTGTTCTTCATTATAAAAATTTTGATTCAGTACATTTACAAGACATGAAACCCAAAATTTAAGACTCAAGAGTTAGAATACTGCCTAGCAGTGCTAAATTTCATCATCTTTATACAAATACAACCACTTGCTATATATATCACTCACTAGCCATCTCAAAATCCTGGAAGAATCAGGATGCAACAAGCTTCGGATGGCTAGGGAAAAATTAGGGTTTCCAACAACTACAACAACCAAATACAACAAGAAATAAATGAAGACAAGAAAGCCTAAAAACTTGAGAAGGATCAAATCAAATCTGATTTACAATATTTGAGTTTCATCAGCACAGGCCAGCTGCAGTTACAAATTCAACAGGTTTCTTGTTGTAGACAATAATTTTAATGCCAGAACCACTAACAACAAACTTGCGTGTACTAGGGCATGGAAACTACTATCAATCATCATGGAGTCGATCCTAACTACAACTTTGTCATTTATGTCCTTGGAACAATCAAATCTGTTGAGGCTCATCATTTCTGGCTTATCGACTCCATTTTTGCTGGAAAAAACCCTTTTAAATAAAATAAAAAAACCCAGCCACAACGGTTAATGCTGAAGTTTAAAACGTGGTTGTAGATCCTTGGTTTTCCTAGCAAATTGGACGATTCACATAAATCAACAAAATAGTCAACTTGGCTTTGAAAATGACTGGCCATATCACCATCCTCAGCAACCAATCAAGAGAAAGCACATCATCAACACATAGAACGAGGCCCTACTGCTTCATTAACCTTTATCAGACAAGATCGAACGATCATCGCAATCCTACGATCATTATCAACTGATCACTTTCTCATTTAAGCAACATGCCCACCGTCTGATCAACCTCAAGACTTGTAATGTCTTTACCTTTAACCGCAGTAAGCCCTTAACCTTACATTATTTGGAGATCATGTGACAATATCACCTTCTCAGAATCTCTAAATGTTTAACTTAACTTAGGCTCTATCTCGAGATTGAGAAACCAAGGCAAATCTCTCAATCGTTGAATACTTGGTCCCACCAGTTCATGACATCACCCAAGACACGCGTCAACAAAGCATGATCCCTTAATGAATAAGACCCTTGCAACTCTAGATAAAGGCTATGCAACAACCATTCGATCAAAACAAATCTCACGGTCCACACCTAAAAGCATACCTGACCCCATTAAAACTATTTCCTTTTGTCTTCACATCCAATCGAACGGTTGTCGTGATCCTGCAATGTATAAAAGTTAGTTACTTTTCATTAGAGGCATCACGACCCCCATAGATCTTCCCTAGATTTAACCGAACCTTTGGACTGCATACTAACCGGGCCCACCTGATATTAATTGTTGGTACTTGGAGATTTAGAGATAACCATATTCGCCCAGTCGTCGAATGTTTCTTGACTTAACTACTATCCTGCAAGATCATGAGAAAACCGCCGCGCTAGATCGCTGAAGGTTAAGACATCACTGCCAAGTACTGGGAGACTTGGTGAAAGCCTTTTCACCAAGTCGCCAGATAAAATCAACTAACTGCTAGGGATTTTTGCTGAAGCATCCAACAGCCATCAGGTTTTGCATTGCATACTAACTAGGCCCGCCTGACATACATCGGTAAATTGACTTGATCGGGTGGCATTGCAACAACCACTGATCTTTCTTCTATCTATTAGGTTTCACACTGCTTACCTATTGGGCCCAAAAGGCTTTAACTTAGAGAGAAAAAAAAAAAAAAGAACATCATCGAGTAAAAAAAAATTTAAAGACTTTGGCCCCGCCCGACGATGGAAAGACATATGAAAAAAACCCAACTAAGTGGAACGAAAAAGGTAACAAAGAAATAGACTTGAGGTAGGGTTTTTGTGGACTTAAAACAATTTTTTTATTGAAACCTTTGCATTGATAAAACCCTATTTCTTCACCCTTGGGTAGAAATTGGCCATTTTCAAAGATTTTTGCAAGGATGAAGACCATTTTCAACAAATTTTTTCTATGACAAGAAAATGGGCTAACAAAATTAAAAGAAAGGAAAAAGAAAAATTAAAATGATTTCATCAGTCAAACAAAATATAAATAAATGATAAATATTAATAAATTATACACTCTTCACACACACATGTTAGTTGACAATAAAATATATCCATAAAAATATATATATAAAAAATAAAACAAATACAAATAAATAATAAAATATATGTGTATAAAAATTATTCTCATAAAGATGGAGCGGAGTGAAAACTGTGAAAATGGGAACCTGAAGGTGATTGGGGCAGAGCTACCTTTTGGGTAGAATGGAAAATGCCCTTTGCATAGCGTGAATAAGAGAAACACTCCATGGTGGAAGGATAACCTCATTATCTATGGCATAAAGGATGATGCCTTCATGGTGGATTTATCAGAAGAAATTGAAAAGGACCTGGGTTACTTGGAAGACCTAGCCATCGTCTGTCGTATTGTTGGCCCGAGATTCAAAAGATCTATAATTCTTAAATGGATAGATGCATCTTGGAACATGCCCCACATAACCAAAAATTTTCCAAAGGGTTTCCCTTTAACCATATTTGGAGTGGAGGAGGAACGGGATAGAATTATAGAAGGTGGTATATGGCAGATCGAGTCTCATCCTCTTTACATACAAAAATGGCATAGTAACTTTAATCCCTTAAACTATGAACCGTATAACAAGCCTATTTGGATTAGGCTTAACAATCTGCCCATGGAATACTGGTCAAAAGATTCCCTAAGTAAGATTGGTTGAACCCTTGGGAATTTTGTTGATATCTATGCAGACATTATCAACAAGGATTCCTATCTTTACGCTAGATTACATATCACTGATGGCATGTCTATACTTGGAAAGATTAGTCTCGTTGCTAATAGGAAAGCATGGATGCAATAGATTGATATTGAAGATGAAAAAATCTTTTGTTTGAATTGTGCAAGGCGGAATCACTCTGTAGTCAACTACAGATCTCTTCCCAAAAAGGAAGAAATTGAGATTCCTAAGTCAGCATTTGTGAGTGAAGTTGTCATCTCCCCTATTGATACTCAACCTAGACATATTCCAAAAAATGCCCCTTAGGACCTAATGGAGCAGGTGATCAGGGCTGCTAAAGATAAATAAAATGGGATGGATACCCTACCCATTCCCAACCAAGAGGCTTCCTCTTGCCCCCTTCATGACCCTCCAAAGAAAAATGATGTTATAATGGAGGCATTATCTGTCGAAGACCAATTTGATGACAGGTGTTTCTCACAATCTGTTGTCAATGCCCTGCGACACTCAAATGAAGTGCGTAGAAGGAAAGGTAGGATATCTTTGAAATAAAAAAGGGAGATGGAATATGTCGAGAGGAACTATATCAGCATAAAAAAATCATGTTAAGTACCAAGGGGGGTAGGCCCCCCTTTGGGAATCAATAAGATCCATCTCCTAGATTGTCAGGGGCCTAAGGGCCCTTGACTTGTGATGCCTGATTTGGCGTCAAGTTGATTTTCCCTCACACATGGCACAAAGTTATCAGTCAAGGGTTGTTCTTGATTCTTGGCTTACTGCAATCAATGGATTGGTTTCTTTCTTCATGTTTGTGGTTTTGCGGTTGGAATTGACATTATAAGGAATGACAATGTTATGCCTTTGAATCTTCAATCTAATCGTCATTGGTTGACTTTATGCACCTATCCCCTCTCTGAATGAGATCTCCATGGTTTTATGTGTGTTCAATCCCAGTAAGACTTCTGACTAAGAAGACACTAGGCAATTCACTCATATGTTTTACCTAAAGAGCATCCATTCAAATCAAAGAATTTTTTATGAGTAATGGTATCTTGGCCTCCGAACTCAGTGTGATTGGTGTGAAGATAATTGAATACTTCAAGGGAGCTTGATGGATTGGTTGGGAGATGGGGATATGTTGTATATAATAAGATAAGGAGCCATTCTGAATATATGACAGTAACTCAGAGAGGTAGGTGGGATATCTCCATTTTTCCTACCTCGTTTTGGTGCTAGACAATTTCACTGGATATTGATATTATTTTAGTTAATTGAGCTGAAGCATCCTCTAGTCTTCATGGATTCACGAGGGCCATGTGCGAGAGTGTTTATTATAGATTCTTCTACATCTGTTGACCCTCATTAATCGAGGATTATAACTCATAGTTGTGCTCTTACTGGATGGTTGCATTTACTTCATGGTATCGATACCAATTTTCCAGCTGGGTCATGAATGTCGTATAGGTGATGGGATTTAACCATGACATTCCATTTGTGGAATGCATAATTTTGTCAACCTGATTAGATTTACAGGTTGTTATCTATTTTCTGGTTGTCTGTGAGCAATGGAAGAAGGTTTTCATTACATGGTTTTTTCCTCCTGCTGCTCTTTTAAACCAAGTCTATAACATTTAAACTTTATTAATAAAAATTCTTTGAGGCCTCGACCTATTACTGATAAAAATAAATAAATTAATTAAATAAAATATATGTGTTTATATAAAATATTATGAATATACTTATGAGGTATAAAAAATAATAACAGAGAAATACATTACTTGCTTGTGCTCTTAACTATATAAAATAAAAGAGGTTGAATTAAAGGAAAGAAAAAAGGAAAAAGGGAAATTAAAATTATTTCATCAAACAAAGGAAAATAAAGACCAAATATAAATAAATTAAAAATATTTATAAATTATATACTCTTTATTTTGACTTGTTGGTTGGGTGGGTTCTTGAAGTAATAAGAGGCAAATAATTATTTTGGACTATGTCATAAAAACAAAAGAAAATGCCAACAAAGAAAAAGGTGAACATGTGGAAAGGAGGAGGATTCAGTCTACAACTTTTTTTTATTTAATTGTCATTTGTCTTTCCTACAACTAGGAAACAACCTACAATAAATAGAAATGGTGCCAAGTATGGTGGGGGAGTGAAACCATTCCTTGAGAAGCATGGCTACTACTTGTAGGGTACATTTTTGCATATTTGACCAAAAAGAAAACCTTAATTTGCCTGGACCCTTGACTTCTTTTATATGGAAGTGAAAGCTTCATTCAAATGGAAGATGAGACAAGAGGAAAAGGCATTGTAGGGAGCTAGAACCAAATTAAGAAGAAGAAAGACATCGTTACCTAATTGTAGGGTTTGTCAGCCACCTAGTTGAGTTTGGACAACCATTTAGGTTCTAATTTTTTTTAGACAAATTTGGTACCTTTGCTTAAAGGTTGAGTATATCCCTCTTTTATTGAGCATCTAGTTTGAAACACAGTATTATATTCTTGCTTCTATTGATCATGATTTGTGGGAAGGGAAGAATCTAAAAATTACTTGAAATTTGTTTACAATTAGCTAAGAAATTTGGTTTGATTCACCAGGCTCGTCATATAAGGAAAAATAATTAAATGGTATTCTAAGCATAATTAACCATACTTTGCACCATTTATATTTATTACAGGTAGAAAGTACGAAAGGCACATGACCTCGAAGAGTTATTTTTGCAATGATATTATGCAATGCATAAATAAACAACCCAGCAGCAACATATATATCATTTTGTATAACCTTGTCCAACCTTTTTTGTTAGTTTCTTATTGATGAACTTAATATATGAATCAGGTCGTGTTATCCTCAAAAGAATTTTAACCATTACTATAGTTATAATGGAGGTATCAACAAATCTCTCATTCAATATATATGATTTACTACATCATACTCATATTTGTTCAACGTGGTTGATTGAAGTAACTTAGAAGGGTAAACACATTAGTTGTGTCACATTTTAGGCTAACTACAAAGATTTGGCCGAGTTCAACTTGGCCGAGTAGGACTCGGCCACGTGGCCCTACATGGCGCCTATGTGGAGGACAGGTTACGGGGGGTTTTCAACTGAGTAGGACTCAATCAAGTGCTACTCGATCAAAAACCCTCAAATATAAAAATTGGTCTCTCCTCCTTAGCCCTTTGTTTGCACATTGCAAGCTTGCTGGAGCGAGAGAGGGGATAAGGGGTTACTCGATCTAATATAGTAGGGGCCCATTTTTTAAATTTTTTTTGGTTTTTAAATGTTTTTTTGTAACATTATATATAATAGATGGTTTTTTAATATTTTATTATTAAAAAATGTTTTTTTAAAAAATATTTTTAATAAATCTAATATTTCAAATATTTATATAGTGTTTAGGTTACTTTTAAATTAATTATTTAGGATAAATTATTTAGATTAATTACAAAAAAAACTATAGTAAATGGTACAATAGAGAACTCATACTCATGTCCTATAAAAAATAAAACCCTACACCCTCACTTCAACATAAAAATACACTTTCCACAAACAACATGTATGATACAAACCCCATGAACACTTTCCAAAATAAACACTAACTCTAACACTAAACTAAATGAAACTTCACCCCTAAACCTAATTAAACAACAAACAAACATGATCTCTCACCCTAGCACTTAAAAAACTAAAGGTAAAACCTTTAAATATAATCGACCTTAAGATTGTACAAATTGAACCCTAATACGTTATTGTATTAAACACAAAGCCTAATCCCAACTGAATATTTTGTCAAATTTTAACCATACTTCTTATTATAAACTAAATGAAAATATAAATATAACACTAAACCAAATAAACCCTGTAAAAGAGGAAATTGGGGAAAACATGCGTGCTAGAGTAACCATCAAACCCTAAAAGCACACAAAATAGATCATATCCTAACATTAAAGAAATTGAGATGAAATACATTAAAACGTTAAAACATCAAAGCATACATATCAACATTATACATGTACATAAAACATACATATCAACATTGTCAAAGCCATTGAACATGTCTTAAGGGGATGTCTAAACCATTATACATGTCTTAAGGGGATGTCAAAATCATTATACATGTCGATTCTCTTAGATGCCACAATAGGGGTATATGTACATAAAAGCATACATATTAACATTATCAAAGTCATAGAACTATTGAACATGTTTTAAGGGGATGACAAAACCATTATACATGTCTTGATGGGGTGTCAAAACCAGTGAACATGTCTTAAGGGGATGTCAAAACCATTATACATGTTGATACTTAGATGCCACAATAGGGTTACATGTACAAATCAAAGCATACATATCAACATTATACATGTTTATCTAATGTTTAATGTTTAATGTTTAATATTGATGCAATGTTTAATGTTTACCTGATGTTTTTAATGTTTAATGTTTATCTAATGTTTTTTATGTTAATATATAATGTTTAATATTTTTTATGTTTATCTAGATCCAATTCATCTTGTATAAAATGTTTATGTAATGCTTATATAGTTAGGATCTAGTTTAGAATGTTTATATGTATGAATGTAATATTTTCAATGCTTATATAACATGAGATTCATCTTGTTTATAATGTTTACAAGCAATGTTCAAGTAAAATGATTCATCTTGTTTAGAATGTTTAGAATATTTGTACAATGATTCATCTTATTTATATGTACATATGAACTTATTTTGTTTAATTCTATTTAATGTATGGACACATGCAAATTCATATATATATGCATATATTTCATATCACATGGATTCTAGTAGTTCAAGTCATCATTCTTATGAGAAAAGTGTCCATCCAAATCTTGAATAGACCTCACATAGGTCTGAATCTCCCATTACTCCCCATGATAGGGAGACAACACATCATCAAACTATCGTGAGATTGTAGGCTACTCTAGTGCAACTACAACAAACTTTGCCAAACATTATCATCATTCCCAATAGGGAAAAGTTATCTTCCATCATATATGAGCTTATGAGTATGATTTGACCTTTATCAATTATACAACCCCTATGATGACCCAAATATTGATTGTTTCTATGCCTCTTTATCCTACAATATCTCTAGCACTATTAGATGGAGACGAGTTGATATGGATGTATCTACTGTCAATGTCAAATCCATGTTCCTCTAGTACATGGAGAAGTAAATGGTTAGAAGATATTGGGTCACTAGGTGTGAGGATATACTTGTCTCACCATTCATATACCCTATATGGTTGGCAACACATCATATGTGGTCGCTAAAGGATGAGTTGTCACAATATTTCTGTAAATAATTGTTTGCAAAATTTTATCTAGGTTATGATGTTGATTACATTGATTTTCCATGACATGCTAGGCAGTGTAAGGGGAGATTTGCATATAAATTTAGACGTCCAAATGTACCAAAACCCCCTGGTAAGAGGGCATTGGTGGGTCCGAACCTTTTGGTTCTTCCAATAGGTTTGGAAACTGCCACAGGTGTAGGAGATTAGGCAGCTAAGGACACATGACTTGACATGTATTCTATTATTACCACCATTGCAACTCAAGTTGACGAGATTACATCTGATCATGTGGACATATATATGATATGTTCTCATACCAACCCTACTATTGATCCTTCAGATCTATTTTATGATCCGTATATCCATTATGATCTACTGTCACCTGCTGAGATTGCACGGTTACCTGAGGATCATCTGCACAAGATGAGCTCCTATTTAGCGAGTGATCTCGTTGATGCTTATAAAGATTTTTAGATATTACATGGGATCACTCACTAATAGATTCTAGCCTTCATTAGATGAGAACTTTAGAGACCCTCCATTGGTAGCATCCATGGAGGTGGAAATGTACAACCTGGTACTTTGAGGCAGGAGGGTATTTTGATATGTCCTACAACTCCTTCGCAATAGATAGTACTTGATCCTATACCAGTCGCTCCTACACCTCACACAGTAGGAGTTTGGATAGGAGATTTTTCATCTCTACTTATAGATAACGGTATTGATCCAGATGTAGACTTGTCATTACACTCTTTTGAGATATTTGTCATCGGACATATATTCAAGGAGACAAATACGATAAGAAACTAAATTTTAATTTTGATTTAATTATATATATATATATATTTCTACATATTAAATTCAAATATTGATTGTGTACATATTTTTTGAATTTAATATATTACAGGATATTATGATGGCCATGACCTATGGAGATTTGCAGGCACTTGGTGAGCCTATTCACTAGGATATACAGGTAAATTTATATATATTTAAAAATGTGTATATAAATTTAATAATTGTACATGTATAGGTGTGTGTATTGTAATTTTTTAACATGGAATTTGTATACAATGTAGGCCCTTTGAGTGGGTGGTGGATCTAATCAGGGATCAAGTTAGGGCACAACCACACGAGCTAGAGACATTGTTATATGCTCGCTTGATATTTCATACATTTGTTGACATATTTAGACATTCTAGATATTTCTAAACATTCTGGACATTTCTATACATTCTGGACATTTCATACATTTGTAGACTTATTTTAGACATTATAGATATTTCATGTGTTACATGTTTATTTTTAGACATTTCATGTGTTACGTATTTAATTTAGGTCCATTTCATCTGTACAATGATTATTTCATGTGTTAGTTTTCAATTAGATTATTTATGTTGTTTGTTTGTATGTACATGATGAAATTATATGAGTTAGGATCAAGTTAGTTATCAAGTGATAAAGTTCTAGGATACATGTTTGTGTGTACATATTTTCAATTTATGATATTTATTTGTGCATGTACATGTATGGAAAAATTATATGAGTTAGGATCATGTTTGATTATGTGTATATGTATGAAATTATCTTAACCAATGTCATACAAGCTTCAATTTATGCAACTTAATGTTATACACGCAATAAATATGTACAACTTAATATTATATGTAAGCAATTTATCTTAAAGCTTAAGATATGATACAAGATATGATCACATGAATTGGGTTGAATTGTAGATGTAAACAAATTATCTAACTAATGACATATAAGCAATTTATCCAAACTATTTATCAAACTAATGACATATAAGCAATGCATCTAAACTAATGGTATATATGAAATTTATCAAACTAATGACATACAAGTAATTTATCTAAACTAATGACATATAACTTGCATTTATCAACTTAATATTATATATAAGCAATTTACAACTATATATCTTTAGGGGATGTCTTAAGGGGACATAAACAAAAGTATTTATAGTTCTATATATCTTTAGGGGATGTCTTAAGGGGACATACATAAAATCATTTATAACTATATATCTTTAGGGGGTGTCAAGTAAGGGGACATACATAAAATCATTTATAATTATATATCAAAACTATTGAACCATCAAAGCATACATAAAAGCATTGAACCAAGCATACATAAATATATATCAAAACCATTGAACCATCAAATTATACGTAATAGCATACATAAAAGAATTGAACCAAGCATGCATAACTATATTTATCAAAACCATTGAACCATCAAAGCATATATAAATTAAGACCCATTAGAATGCATTAGGTCCTATTACCACACAAGGAGAAATTACGAGCCAATAGGGGTCCTAATTTGTTGTAATGGGACCTAATATGTTCTAATCAGTCTTAAGAAGTATTAAGACCACTCAGGACCCCTTAGGACCCAATTAGGACCCCTTAGGACATTTATTATGCATTAGGACCCCTTAGGAACCATTTTGTATCATAAGGGTCCTAATGGGTCCTAAGGGGTCGTAGGACACATTAGGACCCATTAAAACACATTAAGACCCATTAAAACACATTAGGACTCTTATGATACATAACGGGTCCTAAGGGGTCGTAATGTACAATAAGTGTCCTAAGGGGTCCTAGTGTGTTCTAATGGGTCTTAAAGTGTCGTAATAGGTCCTAAGGGTTCCCAATGGGTCTTAAGGGGTCCTGGGACCACTTAGGACCCATTATGACCCCTTATGATATATTAGGACCACTTAGGACTCATTATGTATCAGAAGGATCATAATGTGTCCTCAGGGGTCATAATGGTCATAAGGGGTCCTAATGGGTCCCAAGACCCATTAGAACACATTAGGACCCATAATAATACATTAGGACCCTTATGATACATAATGGGTCCTAATGAGGATGTCTTAAGGAGATGTCTTAAGGAGATGTCTTAAGGGGATGTCTTAAGGGGATCTAATGTTATGATGTCTTAAGGAGATATAAAGTTATGATGTCTTAAGGGGGTGCCTTAAGGGGATATAAAGTTATGATGTCTAAAGGGGATATCTTAAGGGGATCTAAAGTTATGATGCCTTAAGGGGATCTAAAGTTACGATGTCTTAAGGAGATGTTTAAAGGAAATGTCCTAAGTTGATGTCTTAAGGGGATCTAAACTCATGATGTCTTAAGGAGATGTCTTAAGGAGATGTCTTAAGGGGATATAAAGTTATGATGTCTTAAGGAAATGTCTTAAGGGGATTTTTAAAGGGATCTAAAGCTACGATGTCTTAAGGGGATCTAAAGTTATGATGTTTATACATAAAAGAATTTATAACTATATATAAAAACCATTGAACCATCAAAATATACATAAAAACATCTATAACTATATATCAAAACTATTGAACCATGTCAAAATAAATAACTATATCCAATATTAAAATCATCTCTACTTTAATATGGTACACACACACACACACAGATATATATATATATATATATATATATATATATATATATATATATATATATATATATATATATATATATATATATATATATCTGTGTGTGTGTGTACAGTCCTATTTCAAATTAAATATGAGTTCAAACTCTAGTTCAAATATGAAAGTACGAGCTACAAAAACAAGTTTAGCCTAAAGATCCTCATACATATAGTCTAAATCTTCTCTATATTTTATTATCTCCAAAAAAATTTCATGTTCTTCAATAGACAACCTCTGGTTGTCACGTCCTTTTTTGGCAATGTCTCAAACTGCATATTTGTCACTATACCCAAGTGACTGTAATGTAGAAATTTTTGGCCAAGCATGTATTTAATAAATTGAACACCATTTTTGTCTATCTTCATTTGTTGATAATAAGTGCCTTCAATAACAACTAAACCAGTTGGATTTGACTGTCCATCACCATCTATAATTACTTCTAGCAATTTGTATTTTTATTACGTGCATCTTAGTAGATAATAATCTACACCTTCTGTATTGTCAAGATCCACAACCACAACAAAAATATCACATATACACATGGATCCCATAAATTAAAAATAAAATTAAGATAAAATTTGAACATCACTTGTGATAAATTAAAATTAAATAAAAGAACATGTATGTGCACACACCTGTAACAACTAAATCAGAAACATGTTCATAATTAGCAGGATAAATAGGATCATGAATGTCTATGTCATTGTCATTGTCTCCAAAAGGAGGGATTTTGTAGTGCCCAGCCATAGTTTATTTTTTATTTTTTTCATTTCCAAGCTCTTTTAGGCCACTTTCATGTGTGTGTTGATTATTTCATCTTTATTATGTGGTTTTCGATGTATGACATTGCATGGCAATTTGATATTAGATAGTTATGATATATCATATGTTTGTAGTTAGATGATGTTAGTTACTTTGATGTTGATTATTTATATGTTTAAAATGTTATTTATGTTCACAATTTTATTTACCTCATACTTGCATGTGTATGGTTATCATGTATGTTTTACCTTTTCATTTGACATGTTTGATGTGGTTGAGGGACAGATTCGTAGTTACTTGCATGCAGGATCTACATGATGTCTCGATCCCCGTCATTTCTTGTTATATATATATATATGGATGTACATGCTTAACTTTTATGTAGGTTTACAGGTATCATGCATCAACTTCCCTGAATTTTCAGGATGAGTGTTCCCTATCATAATGTCTCGATGGTAAGAGAGGGGAGATAACATTCAAGTCTGAATCCCAACCTAGACTATTTTATTGTCCTAAAATAGTGGACAAGTTTATGATTATTACCTTTCTGAATTCGTCCAGGTGACGTGAATTCATAAGCCTTTCCCTTGAGCATGATTATCATTTTATTAGGTTTAGATTTATTTTTTAATCTTTGGCTGGTTGGTGTGATTGTTGTGAAATGGTTAAATGATTTACTAAGATTAAATATGTGGTTTAAATAATTAAATCTTCTTGAATATAGGAAAATGAATATGAGGGTATTTAATTAATAAAAATTAATTAAATACATTTATTAATTATAAGACTTAATTAAAAGTCTAATTATCAAATATTAAGATTTAATTAATTATTAAATTTAAAATGTTCAATTAAAGATAAAATCTATTAATTGATGATAAAATATCAATTAGATTTAGAATAATAAGATTAAAATAATATTTAGTTATAATTGATATGCAATTAGTTGCACAATCAATTAAAATAAATTAAAAGAATAAAGTAGTGTTTATTAGTTAAGTGAATTGATATAAACAAGAAATACAAAAGTGCATTAAGTTATTAATCAAAAAATTGATTAAATTATATAAAAGAGAGATTGATGTTAACAAAGTTTGTGGAGTTGAGTTGAGTTTCAGGTTTTGCATGGTTGAATTTGAGTTCGAGTCTGAGTTCGAGTTCTAAGATCTTTTTCTTTATGAGGAGGATTTGGCCATTATTCTAGACACAGAGATTTGCAGGTTTTGGCTGGAATGATTGAATTGAAATATTTTTGTGAAAGTTTTAGAAATTTTTAGGTTTTTTTTGTCTTCTTCGTGGTTTATGTCAGTTGGTGGTTTGAGGTAGGGTTTGAAAACCCTCATAGATTAAATTATTTTATTTAAGAAAGTTTGTTTTCTTCGTGTGTGTTAGATATGGTTGATATATTTTTGGTTTTCTTATCGTGCTTAGATTTCTAGTTATTAAGTGTTTGAGATCTTGTTTTATTAATATCTGGTATGTTAGGAAATACCATAACTAAATCTCATTTTAAATCAGTTAGGGTTCAATAAATTTTGTGGTAGAAAACCTTAGGACTTGTATCAAATCAGATTATCTAAATAATTTTGCTTATTGGTAGTAGCCAATTATTAGTTTTCTCGTTGGTAAAATTATATATATGGGAAACCCCCACCCCAAGTAGTAGGGGAGATGGGTCAAGCCCATCTCCTCCCTTTTGTAATTAATAATATTATTTTAAGTTATTTTTTATTTAAAAATATATATAAATGTATATAATATTAATATATATATATATATATACATATATACACATATACACATATACACATATACACATATATATACATATATATATATATATATGTGTGTGTGTGTGTGTGTGTGTGTGTGTGTGTGTGTATATGTATATATATATATATAATACTTTCTTTTTTTATAAAACTGAATGATTTATTTTGCAAATAGGATTATTTGGTATTTAATCTTATTTAATTAGGGAATTATATTAGTTGATATTTTCAAAAATTACCTAATATGGAGGATAGAGTTAATTATTAATTAATAAATTTTATTGATCAATCATTAAGGAAATAATTTTTTAATTTGTAAATTTTATTATGAAATTATATTATTTTAGTAATTCTAAACCTTGGAATCAATTTATTAAATTGATTTCCTTATTATTGGAGTTTAATTTAGGATTATAATTATAGTTTTATTAGTGATTATTTTTAATAAATTAATTTGTGTAATGGTGTTTTACAAATTAGTTTATTATTATTAAATTCTCATGATTGTGTTCCTTCTAGTTATGGATTAAGGGGAATCTTTAACGTTATTTTTTTTATGCGGATTGTTACCAGGGGTAGAGTCAGGGAATTGTATTATGTTTGTTTGTCTTGCATACTTGTATGACATTTGATTTTGTAATAACCCAACCTTATGGAAGTTCTTGTTTATGTTATGATGTATATGTGATGAAAATTGGTTATGTGTGTTCTTGTGACATTTTGGAACCATATCTTGACTTTTATGATTCACGATTATCTATGAGACATTTTTGAGATTTATGAGTTTAGGGTAGGTTATCTAGGTGTTAAAGGGGAAGCGAATTGCGTTGGAGGCGTTAGAGCCCAGAATGGCTATCTGAGTATCCTTAGTAAGTTACTTAAATAAGTGATAATATAATACATTAAATGGGGGTTTAAAATGAATTAATAAGATATTGGATTCCTCGCCCATGCCTTGAGTGTTATTATAGGCTAAGAATGGGAGTGGGAGAATATGCTTGCCCATCTAGTAGTGATGGTGAGTTCTGGCATGATCAATTATCCTTGTCTACATGAGAGGGTTTCAATTTCTGCATATCACACTTGGGAGACAGAGTCTAGTGAGATCATTCCAAGGGGTTGACATATGTGATGACTCTTTCCTAATTTCATCTTAGGTTTCCTATGTGTGTTGGTTGCCTCTGGATTAGTATGTGTACCTTTGAGTTTTGAGTTGAGCCTTTGAGATGGGAAAGTTTTAAGATCCCTTGCTTAGTATTACCTGATGATTGATTTTGGTATTTTTATTCGAGTGGGGTCTGATGTTATCTCCTCAACATGGTGGGAGTGGAACCATGATTTTTTACGAGTTTGGGAGGTTTGAGACTCCAATGTTCCTATACTAGTGTTGGATGATCCTTGTTGTAGTTGCTTCTTATTCTTTCATCATTGGAGATTGGTTCCTCTTTATTTATATTTTATACTTAGTTGTATTTACATACCCTACGACTTGTGCAATGGATGTGGGTTATCATGTATACCTTATGGTTGAGATGTATTTATTTATTCTTTTGAGATGATGTACTATGTAGAAGATTTATATGATTATTTTACTTAATAGATTTAGTTGAATTTACGTGATTCTACATCAAGGAACCCTTGAGATTTGTAATCTTTAATTGAGATTATGTATATGAGTATACATGGACTTTATGTTTTACTTACATTTCTTTATCCATTATTGTTTGTAAACTCTTAAGGAAAAAAATATTTTGTAACTTATAACTATCAATTTACGATTAATCTCTCCTGGGTTCCTTGGCGAGGCATTACACTTGGTATCAGAGCCCATGTTTCTACATTGGGAACTTTGGGAATTGTGTATGCCCATTAGATGTCTACTAGTTAAAACATGAAATAAAAACTTAGACATATGAAAATCTTGTATTTCAGACTATTTCTTTACGATTACTTCACATTTAATTTTTGAATTATTTAAGATGTCATTCTTCTTGTCTAAATGTTGTAGGAAAGATGCTCACTGAGACTAGATTTGTTGCTAAGGGTCGTAGTGGAGGCCATAATAGAGGATGTGGAAGGATTGGGATTCCTATCCCTCCTATGGATCATACAATTAATGAGAGAAAGGAAGAGAATAATGGTGAACATCACGGTGATTCAGGAGAGCTTAATGCTATACAAATTCTCCAGACTATTCTAGAGTGTCTACCTATGCAAGACAAGGTTTAATAGTAAGCATTACACTATTCTGATAATGAGAGACAAAGATCCAAGAGTCCCAGAGGAAGGGACACTGACCTTGGTCAAGGACCTATAAGGCCAATCATATGAGAGACCTGTTACCAAATTTTTCTACATGCCAAATTTGGTTGACTAATCAAATCAAACGCAATAACTTTGAAGTCACAGAAAGTAATAGAGCATCACATGATTGCAAAAGTGAACTCAATTCTTTCCTAAATGTCATATTTTATTCATCAAAGTGCTCAAATGCTCCACACAAGCCGTGAAGCTAGCTATGATAAGATAAGCCATCATTTTTCCTATTTTACAATGATATATGTACATGCTATAAAGTAAAGAGAAATAGGTGAGGTAGGGGCTAGTCATTGCCTGAATGACTGGCGGAGCTAGAAGGTGGCATTGTGTCTTGATCTCCTGTCCCACATTATGTTTCTCGCTGCCCCGCACTTGCAAATTAGGAGAAACAATGAGTTAGAACACATGGTGTTCTAAGCAATGACTGAAACCTATCTCGACTATTTACAACATAAACATATATCACTGCAAAATCCAAAAGAAATAAGGAAAAAACAATGTTTTATCCTAACAAGTTTGTGCCATCTGTAGGAAATAGGGTTTGCCAATGGGATGTGGATGCAAATGTGGCTCCCACAAGGGTTTGAGCCCAGCATCCCACTGATAGACAAGAGCAAAAGATACTGGCATAAAATGCTGCTACAACAATCAATCAATCAACACAGATATCAAATGTAAGCACTTTTTTAAGTGAAGCCATTGTTCCAAAAATGTTACATGGAATGTTATGGTTTTATTGAAGGATTCAAAAGCACAAAAGAACCCTCATGGAGCTTAAAGTTACACAGGAACAAAAAATATGGTCAAAGGATGCTACTATTTTTAGCAGTAAATTGAGGTTGATTTCTTCAGTTTTGGGGCACAATTTATATACAGACAAATCATAACAGTCCCAATTAATACAAGAAAGCTCTTGAACAGAAAGGTCCCAACTGCGCAAGAGGGTACAGGGATATTGTTTTTTTAATTTTTTGAAATATAATGAGAATAGCATATACATGACAAATGACTTCAAGTAATTTTCAGAACAAGCTACATTTATGAAAGTAAGAGTAAAGAGAAAAATCACAGGGAAATGTTTTTTCAGCTAAAGATTGATGAACATATGATAGAACAAAAGTGAAGTGAACAGCTGAAGGTGAAAATGCAAACACAATGCGCAAAAGGTGCTCGTAAATGTCACAGGTTGTAAGCACAACCAGAACAGATCTAGAAGGAAATAAATGGGCGACCATAGCATACTTGCAGCTCATATAAGATTTTCAAAAAAGCTTCATTTTTGCATTTAAGTCTAAATGACGACCTCCCAACAACGCAAGGAACTCAGAGAAACAATGGCGGCTCCAGCAGAAAACCACCTTCAATACAATCAGGGTGGTTGTGCAAGAAGAGCGCAGTTTGAGCTTCAAGAAAAGTCTCAGAATCAGACCCTCATCCTAGGCGGCTACAAAAGTTCTTCACGGCAAGAGCAAAAAAATGAAAAGAGGAAAATAATGCCAAGTTTTAGGTTTCACTTCTTTTTGAAGCTTCTAGATATAAAGCTTTTTATGGCATTTGTTTTAAAATGCTCAGGTCAAATTTATTTGTAAAATAAATTTTCCTTAGCCATCATATGTAATATAATAGGTAATAACAATTTAATAAACATTTGAATTTTATCTTTTATATTTATTCATGCTAAGTAATAATAAAATATTTAATTAACAAACATAATTTTTATTTTGTTTGTTAAGCGAATATCTTATTATTATTTAATATAAATAAGTATAACTGAATAAAATTTGATCATTTATTATGTTATTATTATTTATTAGGAGTTTGCATTGTATTATTGTATTTGATTCTTAATAATTGGTGTATTTATAAACTAATTATTAAGTTTCAAAATTTGAATGCAAGGGAAAATCTAAAAGAAGTTATGGTGTTGACCAAGCTTTTAGGAAGGATTGAGTTAATTGATGACACATTGAGGGTATATGGGCTTTTTTGAGTCATTCTAGGGGTGTTGGAGTTTTTTTTGGGAGCCCAACTGATAGAAGGATGATGTGGAATGACTTTTTCCATGAGCACATGTCTTTTGAAGGACTTTCAGGTCCTATTTTCAAGCATTTTTAGTTGCATCCGACCCCAAGCAGTTGGGAGGTTCCTCTTTTCTTGGAATTGAGGAGGGAACTCTTCTTGTACTTAATGAGTTTTGTAGCTCATTATTGAGTTAGATCTAATTATGCAGGAGCAGGCTTTTGAGACTTTTTTCTAGTCCTTGGTAGTTTCATGCATGTTTATGTAACTCATTTTTGGAGATTTTATATGACAACCTCTTTGGAGTAGATTACTTGGAATTTTCAAGCCTTTTCTTTTTTTTTGCAACAATGTGTAATGTTTGATCTGATGAATTGATTAGTGAATCTAAGAATTCCTTCTTAGTTTGTCTCAATTCTTACCCTGTTGTAGGAATGTATTTTTGTCTGCAAGTTACATTTTTGTGCTCTTTTCATTTAGTTTATCAAGTGGAATTTCTTCTTTTCCTTGATAAGTTTGTTTCAGAGCCTTAGTGTGAAACACTTTTGCAAGCCTATATAAAGATGAAGTGCTTATTAATGTTTCTAGTGTACGAGTTCAGAGAAAGTTGTCTTGAGGTCTCCTACTCAAGTCTGGTGTATCACCTCTTAGAAGTTATTTTAAGCTTCTCTGCATTCTTTCTAACTCTTTTCCCAGCAAAGAAGTAGTTTTAGTGAGCTCAATAGGTGATTAATCATAGAGGAGCTGGCATAGAACCCGGAGGTTCAGCTAAAAATAGGTTACCCACAACCTTTGTTTGTTCCAATGTTAGCCTAAAATGTCAAGTTTTTCTGTAACTTGATAAGGGTGCAATTTTAGGTCTTAACAAGACCTTCTGAGATCACGACCTCCTCCTTTTAATGGTCTTGGTACTGGTTTTGAGGCAGAGACTTGGCTCATTTCATTAGATTGATGTTTTTCCATGCAACAATTTGATACCAATGTTAGGGAAAGATGTGTCATTATGCACCTCAAAGGTTTTGTAGCTTCTTGGTGGAAGATTGAGCAAAAACTAGAACTTACCATAGAGACTATCACTTGGGAGCTATTTCTCAAGAAATTTTGAGAACGCTTCTTATTTGATTTGTGGCAGCAACAACGTGAAGATGAGTTCCATAATTTGTAATAATTATTTATGATTGTCTAGGATTATGAGCATCATTTCTTTGAGCTCAAGCCTTATGCAAGATTTAGTGATAAGTCACCACTTATATTGCAACACTTCGTCAAGGGACTTAATGGTCACATCATTGGAGGAGTTAAGGCTTTCAAACCCAAGATCCTCAATGAAGCGGTCATTAAGGCTACATTTTGGATTTCTTTACAACATGATCTTGGAGCATAGAAGAATTTTAGTTTGGCATATCATCCTGAGATCGATGGACAAACATAGTGGTTAAATTAGGTGTTAGAGGATATGTTGATGATGTATGTCATGGATAGACATACTCATTGGGAAGACTACTTGTATTTGGTCGAGTTTTATTACAATAATGGTTATCATAGCTCGATTGGTATGTTGCCTTTTCAGGCTTTGTATGGTCATCCTTGTCGTATACCTTTGAGTTGGGATAGGCTAGAGGACCATATTCTATTAGGTCCTAAGATACTTTGAGATATGGAGCAACATGTGGAGCGCATCTACGAGCATATGACCATAGCTTAGGATAGGCACAAGAAGTATGCAAATGCTCATAGAGTGGATAGGCATTTTGTAGTAGGTGTTAAGGTGTTTTTAAGAGTGAGCCCACAGAAGAGTCTGATCCATTATGGAAAGGGTTCAAAGTTGACACCTTGTTTTGTTGGCCCATTTAATATTCTTGAGAGGATAAGACTAGTTGCTCACTATCTTTCTTTGTCGCCTCTCTTATCTCACATTCATGATGTTTTCTATATTTTAGTACTTAGACAATATATACCAGATATTGCACATGTTCTTGATTGGAATGCTTTACAAGTAGAGGATAGACAACTAGCTTTGGAGCCCGTTTGCACACTTCAACAATGAGAGTTGACCCTTCAAGATCGCACCATTGAGAAACTAAGGGTCTAATGGGACCCTACTGGTGAGTCATCAATGAATTGGGAGGACGCAACGAGATTACAAATTTATATCCTTACTTATTTTTAGGCTTCCATGAGTAAGCCTAATTTTAGGGGACATGGATATAGTGCCCAGCCATAGTTTTTTTTTTCATTTTTTCATTGCCAAACTCTTTTAGGCTACTTTCATGTGTGCATTGATTATTTCATCTTTATTATGTGGTTTTCGATGTATGACATTGCATGGTGATTTGATATTAGATAGTTATGAGATATCATATGTTTGTAATTAGATGATGATGATTATTTATATGTTTAAAATATTATTTGTGTTCATAATTTTACTTACCCCATACTTGCATGTATGTGGCTACCATGTATGTTTTACCTTTCCATTTGACGTGTTTGATGTGGTTGAGGAACGAAGTCGTAGTTACTTGCTTGTGAGATCCACATGATGTCCTGATCCTGACCATTACTTGTTTTATATATATATATATATAGATGTAATAGATATATATATAGATATGTATAGATGTAATAGATATATCTATATAGATGTAATATATATATATATATATATATATATATATATATATATATATATATATATATATATATATATATATATATATATATATATATATATATATTATATATATATATATATATATATATATATACATATATATATATATATATAATATATATACATATATATATACATATATATTATATATATATAGATATATAGATATATATATATATATATATATATACATATATACATATATACATATATATACATATATACATATATACATATATATATATATATATATATATATATATATATATACACATATATACATATATATATAGATATATACATATATACATATATATACATACATACATATATACATATATATATAGCTATATACATATATATATATATATGTATATGTATATATATATAGATATATATACATATAGATATATATATGTATACATATGTATACATATGTATATATACATATGTATACATATGTATATATACATATGTATACATATGTATACATATATATATATATATATATATGTATACATATGTATACATATATATATATATATATATATATATATATATATATAGATATATATATATATAGATATATATATATATATATATATATATACATATATACATATATATGTGTGTGTGTGTGTGTGTGCGTGCGCGCGTGTGTGCTTGTCTTTTATGTAGGTTTGTAGGTATCGGGCATCGACTTCCCTAAATTGTCAGGATGAGCGTGCCCTATCACTATGTTTCAATGGTAAGAGAGGGGAGACAACATTCAGGTATGAATCCCAACCTAAGCCATTTTATTATCCTTAAATAGTGTTAAACCTTCATTTAAAATGTTATTTTTCATTTGACTATTCATTACAATACAAATTTTCAACAACTCTTATGTTACAAGTATATTATATTTAACAATGTAAAATATAAATGCAAAATTTAAACTAGATATATACTAATTGATCATCATATATGGTTATATACGATTCCAAATAAAACAAGATACTAATGTCAAAGCTTTCTTTTAAAATGAGATTCTTCGTTTCAAAGCTTCATTTTAAATGTTATTTGTTTATCTATGAATAAAAATAAAAATTTACATCAACTCTTATGTTAAAAGTATGATTATTCATTTCACTATGCAAAAGTATATAGATTTTCAACAACTTATATATTCAAAGTATGTTTCTATTATATGTTTCAATATCATTGCAAAAATTATTAGAATATTTAAATTGGGTATCTATTAATAATTGATCATCATATATGATTTAATACAATCCTAAACAAAACAAGGTACTAATGTTGAAGCCTTATTTTACATGTGATTCCTCATTTCAAAGCTTCAATTTAAATGTTATTCTTTGTTTATATATGCATTAAAAAAATCTTTAAATATACTTAACATTATAAAAAGTAAATTCAAAATTTTAATTAGATACACCATTGATTAATGCCTCCCTAAAAATTACAAATTGTATCAATACACAAATATTATATCATACATTTAATTATTCACTCTAGAGCAAAATATGTTTCAAAAACTATTAGCATTCTAAATAGTTCTTTACAATGACTTATTTTGTACACTACCACTATATACCTTTAACAATTTAACTTCCCACAACAAAAAGTTTAAAAAATAATAATAAAACATACTCATAAAATGTAAACATTATCATTGCATTATTATAAAATACTACACATCTCGACCATTCCTTACATAAATACACCCACCACTCTTCTTCACCCTTCTCCTTGTACACCCCCTCTATGGGGGTTTCGATCTTTACCTTTTATTAAGTGATTGAATTCAAATATTAAAAAAAATAAAAATTTATGAATGTTATTTAACAAATATTAAAATTATTATTGATAAAGATTTAAATATTTAGAAAGTCAAAATAATACATAATTACTTATTTAACAAATATTAAAATTAAAAAAGAGAACAATTGAATTTTATAAATATGAACATCTTTACTTTTAATAGATTACAATATTACAAAGAATTACATTTCTCAAAAAGTTTCCATTCCCTTAGACTATCACGAATGGAAATATTCAATCTATCAATATCGCCCTACTTTAAATCTAATCCAATCAGATTTCTATAAAAAAAAAAGTAAACCTTCATAAATTATATATATATATATATATATATATATATATATATATATATATATATATATATATATATATATATATATATATATATCAATTATTATGAATACCCTACCACAACAAAAGCCAATACATAAGAATCTAAGAATTACTTTCTCTTTTCCCCATTTTGTCACTTCAATTGCTGATAATTATTTCCTTCAAAATCACTCCGCTTTAAAAAGAAAGAAATGTATGGGTGTAGGTACTTACAGTATTCCTGATCCAACACATAAAGCTTGGAATTGTTAACAGCTGTAGATTTTTTTCTTCATTTGCTCCACCTTTTTTTCTACCATAAATGATCCCCTTAAAGTTTTCTTTGCATGTGCGTGGAAAAACTTTTCCTGTGAAAAACTATTCATTTAATGATTTTAAAGGCAATAGTGGGCATATCACGTTAAATCAAATTTATTTTCCTGTAATAGTTTAAATATATTTGAGATTCTTCAGTGAGGCTTGAATAACTTATGTATAGGATGATGCAAATGCACTTCAAACTCTTTGAACTGAATCTAGATCTTAAATTGGTCGGTTATATTTTTAGTTTCTGCATTAGCGGATTATTTTCAAATTATGGAGAACAATAATGTTAAGCAACCAATGGAATTAGAGGACAAATGAAAGAAAGTCCTTACAAAGGAATATTTTGGGCTTTTCAACTAGAAAGCCAAAAGGACTTATGAATAAGGTAAGACCATGAATTAGATGTGAAAACTAAATGCCAAGGAAGGTTAGGAAATTGAAATTATAAAAGAAATGACTAAAATGAAATGGTAAATAAAGGTTAGGAAATTGAAATTATGAATGAAATGGAAAATAAAGGTTAGGAAAGTGAAAATATAAGAGAATTAGGGAAGGTTATTATGTATGTTTAATGTGCGTAAACAATTTTGCAATATGATATTTGGGTTATTTGTGGATAAGTGTATTATCTTGAGACTTGAAATTTTGATTTTGAATTTGAATTTTCCTCTTATTCACATAATTTCTTGTGGATTAAATTACATTTTCTAATTCAGCTTTTTATCTATTTTTTAAGGATATTATGGCTTGACTTGGGAGAGTAATATGGTGCAAACATTTAACTCAAATATTTTTTCTACTTGAGTCTATCTTCAAGTCAATTTGAACCAAACCTTGGTATAGAATATTAAACTATTAGACCTTTGGTTTGAAATGGATTAGCTGATAATATATTTAAATAATTCTAATTCTTGTATAGTTTTGCCAAAAAGAACGTCTAGTACGTGATTATCCTTCCCTCACAAAAGATTTTCTCAACTTCCTCTTCTACCCTTTTAATTTGAATGTAACCAAAATGTGGCTCATTTTTATCCTTCGAGTAAAGTCTCTTCTAAACATTTTATTTATGCTAAACACTCATCTTCCTCTAATATCATTACTAGTATTGACACATATATGAAATATATCCTTACTTCCTACAAATATTTTTCCACAACTAATGGGTAGAGAATAGAAAAAGGAAGGAACCATGTAGGTCTTCTTCTCATTCTTTTTCTCCTTCTTATGATTGGCCTTCATCTCCTTCACCCCCTTATATTATTCTACTCAATTTATCACATCCCCTTCTCTTAGTGCATGGAAAAGCTCAAGATCTCCTTTTATGACCAGTAGAAATTGAAAAAAATAATGGGTGATGTGTACTTTTATCTAATATTTTTAGGGTTTTGTCTTCAAATGAGGAAAATTTTCCTACTTCAGAGTCATGAACTACAGTAATTTTTCTTGAAATGTAAGAGAGGTTTGACTCCCTCACCAAAAAATTGGAGCCAAAGAAACCATTGAAAATGGAAACTAATAGCTTATTTATGCAAGAAGTCAAAGTAGGCCACTTGTCTTGATGCTTCTCTTCATAATGTATGGTTCACAATGCTTTTTTTCTTTGTATTTATCATAAAGATGTAAGTGGAAGATTTTTCATAAGTATATGTATTTAGATTTCTAAATCCTTCATTGATAAAGGTGAAGACCCATGTAGTTGTGTTTGGGTACTTACTTTTATCAATAGATAAATGATCGGGTTTTACTCCTTTTATGCTCCTAATAATGTCACAGAAATAATTTCTCTTTGGGATTTTATGTCTAAATTTTTTCATAATTTTGATTAGATTTTAGGAGAATTTAATATGGTGAAATGACACAGTGATTGAAGTTGATAAAACAAATTTGCAAGAATATACCTATAGAAATAACTTAAGATCTAGAGGTCAATTGATAGCACAAAAGCAAGAGAGACAAAATGGATAAGAACAAATTGTATTATCATTAATGATGCAATAAATTCAATTGTTGAACTATAGTTGAAT
This sequence comes from Chamaecyparis obtusa, assembly GCA_027943335.1. Lineage (NCBI taxonomy): Eukaryota > Viridiplantae > Streptophyta > Pinopsida > Cupressales > Cupressaceae > Chamaecyparis > Chamaecyparis obtusa. The sequence continues at coordinate 26,248 of BSBK01007952.1, forward strand.
TGAATTGTAGAACTACAATAGATGAGTACAATGTATATGTGTTTGCTTAAATAGGCAAGGCAATAAGTGAACATGATAACCAGGAAATAACTTATCACCCACACAAGGTGGAATCACATGTCCAACAAATGTGGATTATCCTCTATTGTGCAATGAAGTATGTGCAACATGTCAAGGATGATAAAGTGATAAGTGTACTAAAGGTGGAGATAACACATAGAGTGTGAAAGTGGAATTTATCCCATACCATGTGTAACTAAATGTGAAAAATTTTAAGTGTCTCATATACAAACTACTATGTAATGCATTATCCTAAGTAAGTTTAAGAAAAGTGCAATTAGGTGAATAATTAATTACACCAACATCCCCCCTTAAGTACAACTTAGGGGAATTTTGACTTAAGCTAACAATGCAAGATGGGTCCTAGCTACTAGTCCATGTTAGGTGCCCGTGTACAATCTGCAATGCAATCTCTCACAAATAGAGAAAGGGATAAAGCCAAGTGGGATAAAAATCTCACCAAAAGAGAGATGAATACATAAAGAACTCTCAAATAAGTGTGAGAATGACAAAACCCCATGTCAGGAAAAAGTCCCCCCATAAGAGAGAAGAAGAGAGACCAATTATCTACCCTCAATGTAGAATATACACTAGCGATAGATCCTCCAAGTTGAATGTAAAAGTTGGTTCGTGAACAACAAACAATGTTCCTCCCCTTAGGAAGAAAAAAACCAAAGGTGTCTAAGTGATGTTTACCCAATCATGAAAAATATGTAGGAACAAACCTCAAAATGTTCGAAGTCTCTATAAACTTCTTAAGTGTCCTCATGTCGATGTTGAAAGTTTCCTCCTCCAAATTAGGGGTACTAGGCCACACTGCTGAAAAAGACAAGTTACGATCTAATCAAGATGAATGTAGAATAAGATCCAAATACATAAATTCCTTCTATAAAGATAAAGATACCTCCTCCAAATGTTGTGTAGAATGATCTGTCATCATATCAAACTTAAAAGAGTGATTATGTGCAGAATGAACAAGAGGGTTAAAGTGGTCCCTGACAACAACTAAAGAAGGATCATCTTCATCAAAGAGAAGATGAATATCATCGATGATGTCTCCCAAATCTACAATAGAGGACTCTATAAACATTTCTATAATATTTTTCAAGTATTCATCCCATGAAGTTATGTGTGGAAGACAATGTGTATCCGACTGCACTAAATTGCAAGGAGCCAAAACTCTAGCAATGAAAGCATGTGGAATGTATTGATGTCGTGACCTTGTCCTTTGAGTTTCTAAAGGATCCCTCACAAGAGAACATGCCAACTCAAGAGTTTGTCAATCCCAATAAGTTATAGTATATGATGAAGGAGTATCCTCAACTATAAGTGGAATTGGTGAAGGGTGTAATCTTGTAAGTCAGATTTAAGGTAGAATCGTCATCTGAGTCACAATCATCACTTTCCACTACAAAGGAAGGATGGGGAGTAGAAACCAATATGAGAGAGCTTTCCTCAAAGTAAATATTCCTCTCAATAATATCTCACATTTATATGGATCTATAAGTCTACATGTCTTAACACCTTCAGGATATTTAAAAAATATACAAGGTTTACTCTAAGGTTCCAATTCCTTGCATTTTTTTGGAGGTGTGTGTGCCCATGTTTAACAACTAAAAACTCTAAAGTGTCTCACTATTAGTTTTCTACCACACCGAGCCTTAAAATGAGTGATACCCTTCAAAGCCTTATGGGGAACCTAATTTTGGATGTGTGTGGAACAACTAATATCTTCTTCCCCAAATGCTATACCAAGAGAATTGACATTAATCGTGCAGCTAGCCATCTCCTTAAGGGTTATATTCTTTCTTTCTATGACAACATTCTATTGTAGAGTGTAGGCAACTACATATTGAAGATCAATCTCCTCAAGTGCACAAAATTTATCAAATCTGGAGTTCACATATTCCTTTCCATTGTTTGTGTGTAGAATCTCAACTCACTTCCTTGATTACTTGTCAACACGAGCCTTGAAGGATAGAAACTTGTCAAAAAATTCACCCTTGTGACCAAGAAATTAGATCCATGTGAAGTGAGAGTATTTATCAATAAAAGTGAGGACATATCAAGCCTTGCTAAATTATGGTACTAGAAAGGGGCATGCTACATCATTGTGAACCAATTGAATAATCACTAAATATCTCCAAGGTTTCCCTTTATCAAACTCCTCTTCTAGATGCTTTCCCATGGAACACCCTGAACATACATCATCTAAATTTTTTATTGAAGGTAGACCTTTAACCATATTCTTGGAGCTAAGTTGCTAAAGGTAGCAATAATTAAGATGTCCAAACTACACATGCCATAACTTTCTTTCTAAATTTGAATGAGTGAGAAGGAAATTGAAGGAGATTGAAGCACAAATTGGGAGGGTTAGTAAATCCTTGTGTTGTGATTAGATTATCCCATTTCAACCAAAGCATCATCCTCAAGTTCTTTTACCACAAGTAAATCGAGGAGAAACTCAACTTTCTTTCCATCTCCAAAGTGAGTGATTTGGTGTATTGAAAGAAGATTGGTGCTCAAGTTAGGAACATAAAGGACATTTTTAAATGTTCCATTATCCATGACAATAAAATTTTTTCCTTCAAATTATATGCGAATATCATCACCTATGAAGATGTGAGGTACCTTAGTAGGCTCCAATGAAGAAAACTGCTCCTTTGTAGAACCCATATGATGAATGACGCCTTAGTCAAGTATCTATTACTATGAAGAACTTGTAGCTGTCACAAATACTTGCCCTTTTCCTTTTGATTATAAGGAAGTGGAAGGAATGGAATCCTTCTCATTGTAGGCAAATGAAAATTTGATGTTGTTCTTCTTGATAATATTTGTCAACTCATTAATTTTCTTCATGTGGAAACAATGCTAATCATGACCATTTTTCTTTCAATATGCTCAAGGTGGTCTCTCCTTCTCAAATGAATATCCCTTCTTGTTGATAGGTGAAGAATTGCCTTGTTGTGAGGAGGTTGATTGTGCTCTGTGTTATTGTGGCTTTGGCTTAACATGTTTTTGCTTCTTGTGAGAACCCTTTCCTTGATTTTCTTAATTCCCATGATTAGCCACCAAATCTTTGGGCCTTGAAGACTTCAGAATGCCCATGCTCATCAACTTTGATTTCTATAACATCAAAATTTCTATGAAGGAATCAAATGATAGCATAGCGAATGAACAACCCACTATCAATTGATGAATTTGGAAGCTAGAAACAAATATTGCATACTCTGATGGAAGCATGTCCAACAAAGCATAAACCAACTATGCATTCTTTTTGTCAATGCCACAATCCTTGAGTTTTGCTCTAAGATATGTACCTTTAGTTACATAGTCTTGGATTCCATTAAATTCCTTGGGATCCAAAATTTTGAGCTCATTTTCAATCTCGTAGCCCCTAATTTGATCAACTTGTCCATACAATTAACCAAATTTGTCCCAAGCCTCTTTGATTGCCTTATTATTTGTCAATATGAAAGATGATGTCATTTGATACATACTTTCTCAATGTTCGAAGAGCCATATAATTTTTAACAATTCATTACATTTGAGCATTAGGATCAATTTTAGGATTTGATGGTGTTACAATTATTCCATGAACATATTGAATTAATCCTTTTTTCATCGTCTTAATCCATGCTTTTACTTTCCATGATCCATAGTTATGTGGAGTTAACAATGGAAATTGAGAAGAACCAATAACATGAAATGAAATTAGCACCAAAGAGAGAGACACAAACACACAAGACACCCCCTCCCCCCCAAAAAAATATATTTATTTAAAAATCCCATTTAATCAAATAAACCATTCCCCCCGCCTCGCCTCGCCACCCCTCCCCTCCCCCCACACAAAAAAAAAGAAAAAAGAATAAGTAATGATTTTGGCACTTTATACTTAATGTATGTACAATTGCCACTTTCCAAACAAGAGCAAAGTGGTATTCAAATTTTGATGATTATATTTTCCTTGATGAGGCCAAATAAGACTCAAATCAACATTACTAAAGATCCAACTCAAATTCTAGCATTACAATAATCATAAATGGCCAAAAAAGACCAAGTTGTGAAAGTGATATTTTTGCCTATAATGGCTACAAATAGATAGCCAATTATAGACATAGACAAAAAAAAATTAACACCTCAAAATGTGTCTATATGAGCCTGGAAGGAGCCCTGAAAGTTGCAGAATTGAGGATTGGCTAGTATAGTTGCCAAAAAACTTGAGAACTCAGCAAATTTTGTCCACCAAAATAAAAAAATATCTGCACCACAATGAAGTATGAGAAATTCTACAACAAAATTAAAAAAATTGCTCTGCAAAAGATGTCAAAATGAGCAAGTTATGAGCCTTCAAAGTTTGAACTACAAAATAAAAAACCCAAATGGTGAAGGGGCGAAAAAATATTCAGACCCTATTGACGTAATGTTGATGTTATAAAATTAGAGAGTTAAATTTGATGGTTGTATGGTTGTCACACCAAAAATGCCTATGCCACATGGAAACCTCTGATTCATCTGTACAAATGATGTGGAAGATAATTTGTATGTTTATACTTTGTTTAGGAAAGATGACTGGGTCGTCTATACACCTAACTCAACGTATAGATGCTGACATGGTTCTATAGTGGTAGATATAGTTGTTTATGTGTCAAATGACATCACTAATGATTGGGACCATGTTGACTTTTGTAGACCACTAATGTGGCTATGTGGTGTTGAGTTGTACAAATTTTGATGATATGACAACATGATGTGTGGTTCAGTTGTGTTGATGTTGTACTAATGTGTATTGTGCGAGTAAGATCTAGGGAGATTGATGATAGTTTATGTGAAGACAATATCAAAGAGAAGGCCAGACAAAGGGTCTTAGTACTAGGACGGCCATAAGTTGCATGCACGTAATAAAGATCAACATACACTAAAACAACGGGGAGAGGCACCTAGGATAAATGAGCATCAGTATGATATGGATCTACTAAAAATTGTATGAAATGACTTAAATCATCATGATTATGCATGGTATGGATCTACTAAAAAATGTATTAAATGATGTAAACCCTTCTGTTTATGTATGGTATGGATCTAGTAAAGATCACATTTATTATGTAAATTATCTATACAATATTAAGAAATAACATGAGGAATTTTCTAGTGTGTTAAGTAGTTATTAGGGTCATGATGACTCAAGTTGTGATATTGATATTTTTTTACCTGATATAGATGATCATAAACAAATAACATTGTTTGTAGATAGTAAGTATGAAAAATAGAATATAGAGAGGGGTGCATACTTGTATAGACTATGAGTCATATCCTTGCTCTCGTGATTAGTTATAGCTACTATTACCTTGTGCATTATCCTTTAGTATAATAAGGATACAAGTGAAATCTGAGGAGGTGTAGAAGATGTGCTTTGTTTGGGAGCTAGATTGTACTTGAATGTTTGCTTCCCATGTTTCATTTCCTTTTTGTCAAAACATGCTTGTTATTAAATAGAGAAAAATCTTATCTTTGTTGAAATATTGTATGTGTTAAGGGTGATCTCTAATGTGCTAGGTATCTAGAGTTATTCTTTGTGTTAAGTTAAATTTGGTTTCATCATTTTATACCAATGTTGGAAAATTATTTCATACGTGATTCTTTGTATGTGTGGTGCATGTATATATATATATATATATATATATATATATATATATATATATATATATATATATATATATATATATATATATATATAGTCTTAGTGTGTGTGTTTGTGTATTGATGAATTTATTTCTAGAAGAAATATTATTCTTTGGAGTGATAGAAACAATAAAATCATCCTCAAAATAACATAAATATCAAATGCATGTCTCGGTGATGATTGGGGTTCGTTGGAATTTTGTAATGAACCCTTTTTACCCCTAGACCAAAATTCCATCAGTTAGGCATAAATTAGGGAATCATCGAATAATTAACAATATATAACCATCACTATCATTAAAGTTAGAGGAAACTATTGAGTGATAAGCTAATGAACGTAGTCATATAGAAGATCTCTTCATATAGGGCACATGAATCTTTCTCCTTCCCTTACTATGATCATCATAAGATGGAAGACTTATAGTGCAAAGGCGCGTGAAACAGACTACAAGCAGCTTCCCTGTGGGATAACCATCATGTGCCCGAAATTACTCTGCCTCTCCCTCCACAAACTCCCTATCCTAAGATATCGTAGTATGAGACGAGATATATCCCTATGTACTATAATTAGAGTAATCTAGATCATATTCCTAAATCATTATGATTTCCATATATATATAAGATTCATATATCAGTATATATCATTTAAGATTCATATATCTATCTATATATAAATATATATATTTCAGATATACATTTGATATCCATATAATTCTCATGTAACTCAAATATTATCTTATATATTCTAGATATTCTATTATCTAGATAGTTCATATATATGTGATTCAATATTATTAATATATATCTAAATATAATATATATATATATATATATATATAATAATCTATATATATATATATATATATATATATATATATATATGATAACTGATATATATATAATCCCATTTCATCTTAATGTTAATATATAGATATATACATGCGTTGATTTCTATATTGTAATGTTACTCTATAAACTACTTGTTATAAATATGTGAGACCTCTAGTGGTATGTGTTTCGCAATAGCTTTCATATATAAGACTATCAACTAATATTGATTCATTGATACGTAATAGCACACTCTAACTGTCACAACGTGCTTGTCATTAGACTGATATAGACATATTGTTTATGATATCTTCTTTTGGTTGCATGCTAGATATAATCCATTAAACTCCCCCATTATATCCTTAATCGAACAGAATCAATAAATTAATAAATGCTAGCCTGATTCCATTGTATATTGATATATTATATTTATGTGACCTATATATAAGTTTCTCTCTATTTTATCTTTCATTCCATGACTATTCATTTTTTCTTGGAATATATTTATTTATTTTCTTCTCTTGAGTTCCTCCTACATTTCCTCCTTATTTTTCTCCTTTATTTTCTCCTTCATTTTCTCCTATATTTTCTCCTTCATTTTCTCCTATATTTTCTCCTATATTTTCTCCTATATTTTCTCCTTCAATTTCTCCTCTATTATTTTCTCCCAAGTTTTCCAAATTCCTTCTTAATATTTCTTCTTTTTTCCTCCGTGATAAAATGTCTTTTCCCACTCAATATATATATAAATATGAATAGTCACATCTTTTGAAATATAGTATTACTATTAATAATTTACATTTGATTATTATAAAACTCTTTACGGGTGGTATTATTATTAATAGGCTTCTTTAATACTATTCATAGATTAATATTATATGTAGATTAGTATTATTAACTATTATATTGATTAAATTAATAGTTGATTATTAATTGATTAATATAATAATATTATTACTTAGATATTATCAATAAGGTAAATTAATATTATCTGAGTAATATTACTATATTCACAATATTTAACAATATCAATATCATTATCTCAATAATATATTATTATATATTATATTAATATTTTAATAATATATTATTAATAGTATATTTACTATTATTACTTTATTAACATTTGAGTTATGATTATTTTCTTTAACTTATTATTTTATATTATAATATTTTACTTCTATGATCGTTATTTATTATTACTAGGTTCTATCCAATAAGGGGTCATGACAAATTTATAGATTCCTTCATTGATGAATATAAAGTCAAACCCATCCACCTTAACAAATTCCAAAACATATTTCATATCCACTATCAAAGATGAATTTTCTTTTATATCATGGGATAATGTGAATACTATTGATTATGTCATTAATGTTAACCCTGAACCCCACTTGAGGAGTTACGATCATAATATGGTTTGAGACTTGGTATTGTTTCTAAACATATATACAAAAGAAATGGTATTGGACACATAGAACAAGGAGTTAAAGTCTCTTTTCAACCAACACTATGGTCTTGTACATCGAGTTCAAGATACAATACTTCTCCTCTATCTTCATCCCCTCCTCCATTGTCAAATGTCTCTATGTCTTCTTCTTGTGATCAATCAAACCTTCCTTCATAAGAAAAAAAAGGTAGTTTCCTTCTCCTCATCCTTTATTTGAACAAGAACATATTTTGTTAAGGCTTCTCAAAGCCTACTTGATTACTCTTCCTCCTCCCACACATCAGAAGTTTCATAAACTTGATGAAACAAAACTTTATTTCCATACATACCATTAAGTGTTTTATCATTCCCACTAGTGAATTTAAGGCTTTGATAGATAAAATAAAAAAAAAAAACAATTCATGAATAAAGTGTCATTAATTCTCCATATATAGATGCACTCGTTTCTTCTTAATGTGACAAGTAATGTCGATGTTCACCTCGATTCTATTATCTCTACAAGCTAAGAATTCTCACATGAGATTCTATACAATAAGAAAAAGGATGAGGGGAGGATTAATCCCATTTCCCACCATACATTAGGAAGGAGGATGATAACCCAATAGTCTCAAAAGGATCCAAGTGTTGAATGGGTATCAATATTCATTTATTAATATGGACAATTGATATGCATATATGATAATTAAGATGAAAAGGAGGAAATGATTGACTTTTAGTGCACACATATTGACAAGAAATATATAGCTATGTACGGATGTGAGAAATAGAAATCAAGGATGCCACTGACCTATGATTTAATTTGGTGTTGTTCTAGAAAGAAGAGGTCACTTGGCTTGATCTGTTCCTTGTACTTTTGACTAAACTTGGTTGCAGACTATCCTCGAGGTCCTGAACTTTTGAAATTTGAGCCAGTGCAAATGCCACCTATTCCTACACACAAAAAATGAGGAAAATGTTGTGTAGAAAGGGATTGGCCTTCGTTAAACTCTTGTTGAGGAATTGACCTTGAAATAGAAATGAAATTGCATGAAGGAAATCTTGCAAATGTAAAGTAGATATTAGATGTACCATGTAAATTCATATACCTTCATAAAAGGATAACTACCTCAAATTTTTTTCTTTCTATTTTGTGAGATGTTGTCGCCTAAGGTTCATATTGTCGTTTGTCGATGCTGATTCATTTCCATATCAAGGTTATGACTTAATATTTTAGATTGCAGTGATTTAATAATTTTGTGCTAGGTTAATATTTTATGATTTGTATTGGATAGTTCATAGTTGATTGTTAGGTAGTTGAAATGATCAAATAGTGAAAAGTCTTTATTGAAAATTAACACAATACTTGTTTTTATTTTCATTTTTTATATTTGACTGAATTACCAAGGAAATATTTTTATGCTTTGCTTACTCTCCTATACCATATGTACCTTGTAATTTGAAAATAATCAGGTCCAACCCTTCCTTTACTTGGGGAAGGGTGGAATAGGTATAATATCTAATTTGACATTTAAAACAAGAAGATTTTTGAGTACGCAATTTTTGTTCCCAATTTTATTTTTGTAACATCACTTTAAAATAAAATATGAGATTACAATTTGAAAAAAGAAGCTTTGTTAAGAAAAAAAAAATTAACACAACCACAAAATTGTAATCATGAGATTATAATATGAAATTGCAATTCACATTCATATTAATGAATGTTAGATATCTTTAAATTTGATATCTCTTAACACATTTTACATAATTTTTTTATTTTAAGAATATAAATATACTTGTATATATTATTATTGAAATAATTTATTCTCACAATATTTTTTTATAAATATATATAAATAATTACTGAAAAAAATATTTTAATAAAATTTTGCTATGATTAATATAATAATTAAATATATAAAATCAATAAATAGTTTATTAAAAATTTAAATATATAAGATCAATAAATAGTTTATTAAAAATTTAAATAAAAAAACATCTTAAAGACATCCTCGAAATCACGAGTATATCTATCTATACCAGTGGCAATAAAAGGACCATAGCTAGTCTCGAAATGAACTTTTTAACGGGAGCGGAAATTTGAATTGCAGAATTTGAATAGAAAAAGGCGCGCACGTAACTTTTCACTCTTATTTTTTTTCTGGGCATTGCGTTCACCTCTTTTCGATCTCCATTATCATGGCAGAATTTCTTGATTTATCTCAGAAACACAAATTAATTTATATCTTCACTTTCATTCTGTAAAGTGAATATCGAACCCTATTTTAGTTTTCAATAAATCCCTTTGAAAATTCCAGAGGAGAACGCCTCTACGACAGTAATGAAGGGTGGGCAGAGCTTCATCGGTACGTCTTCAAATGGTAAGCACATCATGTTTATTGAAGCTTTTCTGAATGAATTACATGGAAGCTTTCGATGCCTTAAAAGAAGTCTACAAGTTGACCCAACATTGATAGAACACAGTTATTTCTAGTGAATATTGTGCAAATGGACTACGTGATCATATTTTATTTAGTAGTGGTTCGCTTGCAGTGTATCAAATTGCAATGTTCTTCCAGATTCAATTGTTTTATGATTAGGTTGCAACCTGCATAGATGAGCCCATAAGAAATTTGTTGCAAACGATCAGTAACACACGAGATTGAATTTTTTGTATGGGGTTTTGAATTAAATTGACTGTGATGGTTTGGAGTTAACTGGAGTGCAATTCTGTGTTTGGATCTTAGTCCTCTGGGATCAGGGCTTTTCTTTTTAAATTTTAGTTTTTGAGTGTTATTTTTTTAATTTAATATATTCTATGACAGATTACTGAATGTTCATTCTGATGATGGATCACTAAATGTTTTTATATGATGGATCGCTGAATGTTTTATAAAAAGATAAATTTAAATATTGAATATTATCATCTTGGTAAAAATTCATATCTATTTATTATGAAAAAATATTGGACCAGAAAAATAACATGTCTAAATGTCAAGTTAAACATTTTAATTTTGTTATTGGCTACGGTTGGGGCTTTATTTTGTTATTTCGAACTGCAATTAGTGTTAAATATTTGTTTCTTTGGCTGTGCTTTTGCAAGGGTTCCCCATTTTCTCTGTATAAATTTTGTTACTGCTTGTATACTGGCTTTTGAGTAAGCAAATTCACTAATAGCCAGGGAAGCTATTTTTACCAAGGAATCAGATACCAATAAGAAATAAATAATTACACCTTATAGTTCCACAAAAAAGGGTGAAAAGGCATTACACCTACGGATGTCAAATCAGGCGGGTTTATCTTTTTAGTTACTATGGTTGGGGTTTTGTTTTTGCTTTTCCAGCTGTTCATGGGGTTTTATTTTTGTTATTTAGGCTTAGATTCTGGGTTTTTAGTTTTACTGGATGTAACTAAAGTTGACTGACCTTCCTCATTCATTATCACAGAAACTGCATTTAGTGAGGAATTGGAAACCAACATAAGAATGTAATCTTACTGTTGCAATATTAGTATTTTTTTTTTCTTTCTATGATTTGTGTTTATCTTTTATTAAATTGGTTGTGGCTGAATTGAATTGTGAAGCGCGGGATAAAGAAGTGGAGGAACTTCAGAGGGAGTTGGATGAAACTAAGTTTGCAAAGGAGAGACTTGAGTCTGAGTTGCGTTCATTCCGTGAAACATCTGAGAATCGAAAGAGGGCCTTAGATGATGCTCTTTGCAAGCTTCAGGAGAAAAAGCAGCAGGTGGAGAAGCAGACTCAGGAGCTGAATAAAAGGGCTGAGGAAATTGATAATGCAAACCGAAAATGTGAGGAAATCAACGCCACATTGATGCAGAAAGAGTCCGCTCTTAGAGGCTTGAACTGTTCCCACGAGCAGCTGAGGGCTCAGTTCAATGAAACACAGAAGAATAAGGAGAATGAGATCAAGGAATTGTCAAGGACACTTGATGATGCAAACAGTAAATGTGAAGAACAGGAGAGGGATATGAAGAAACATATAGGAGAAATTGAGAATTTGAGGTTTGTGATTTCTAACCTGCAGAAAAAATGCAGCACTGCTGAGGCAATAGCAGAGGAGAAGACAAACAGGATGCGACAGATGGAATCTGAGCTTGAGTTAAAGGGAGCAACACTTGCAGTGTTTTCTGAGAACAAATCACATCACGATTTTCTGAAGTTGAAGCTAACTGAATGTGAAAGGAACCTTCAACAGGAAAGTGCAAAGAGAGCTTTGGCTGAACAGAAGTTAGAAGAACTTAAGAATAGAGATCAGCACTTATTGAATGTGGAGAAGAAGCATGATACTGTACAGGAGCAGCTGAAATGGAGAAAGGAACAGTTTGGGCTTCTAGAAGAGGCTTATAAGAAGTTGCAGAAGCAATTTCAGGACAGTAAATATGAGTGGGAAAAGGAGAAAGCAGCAATGATTAGTGAAATTTCAACTCTGCAGAACAATTTGGACACACAGTCTAGAATGTCCAGGGATCTTCACTCACAGTTGCAGAGGTGCAATCAAGCGTTGGCACACGAAGAGAGCCGGAGGAAAGTATTGGAAATCCAAATGGAAGAATCTCGGCATGGGTTTGAGAAAGTGGCTGCTGAGTTTGATGAAGCTAGGTCAGTTATTGAAAGTATGACTGAAAAACATGGTAGCCAAGTAGGGAAAATGAAAGATTCTTTAGATTTCAAGGAGAGACAGATTCGAGAAATGGAGGTACAACAGATACTCATGAAGCAAGAGAATCAGGAGCTGAGAAACATGCTTGAGGAGTTCCAGGCATCAAATTCTGGCAGCGAAGATGTCCATAGTTCTCTTGAGAGCTTGAAGATAAAGCTTACAGCTATGGAAGATGCTTACAATGATTGTCGTGAAACATTGAAGACTAAAGAATATCAATGGGAAAAGGAAAGAGACGATATGGTGAAAACATTGAATGATTCTCAAACGGAGCTCCAGTTGAAGGGTGTAAAGGAACATGAGCTAGAAAGCCAGCTGGATGGAGCTCGTGAATCTGCAGAGAGGCTAACATGTCAGAAAGCTGAACTATCACAACAGTTATTGAAGTCAGAATCACAATACCAGGAAGCTCAATCGAAAATGAGTGCTGAAATTTACAATTTGGAGTCATCATATAAGAGGAACAATGAAGAACTTGCTTGCTCAAAGGAACAGTTAAATGCGAAACAAAAAGCATTTGAGCAAATCCAACATGAACTAACCCAACATCAAATAGCAATAGAGTCAACGTCAGCCAAATGCGAGTCTTTGGAAGCTCTTGAAAAACAGTGCTCAGCCATGCAAGAAGACCTCAAAGGTAAACATGAACAAGTTCAGAGTCTCTTGAAATCACATTCTATTCTTCAGGATGAGATCCATCAGAAAGAACAGTCCCACATTGAAGAAGTCCAAATAGTCAGACAGACTTTAGAGGAAGCAAGGGCATGCCTTTGTGCAAAAGAGCAGGTACAAAATGAGAATGAGAATGAACTCAGAAGGTTGAAAGAAACAATCGAGAAGATTCAGGCTAGCCATCAAGCCTCAGAAATTAAGGTTGTAGAATACGAGCATCAATTGCAAGCATTGCAACAAGAGATATTGGCAGCTAGACATGCTTTGACTCTTTCAGAAGAGAAAAACAAGACTGACAAAGAGTCTTTGCTTAATGCCATATCAGCCAGAGACAGAAAGATAGGAGATCTGAATGATCAATTGGTGCACCTTGATCAAAGCTTGAACAAATTCAGCCAGCAAGAGGAGACATGGGTTCAACTGGAATCACAGTACAAGCAATTATCAGATCTAAGAATTAGAGAACTTGAGTCTTTGAGTGTCGCTAATGCAAAGCTTGAGTCTATTTCAAAGGAATTATTAGATAAGGAGCAAGAAAGGGAAATGCTCCAGAAATGCCTTGAAAGTAAAGAAGCTGATCTGGTAAAATTAAAGAAGGAAAGTGAAATACTTATTGAAGAGAAGAGTGCTATCATTGATTCCATCAGAGTGCAGGAAGAAAAGTATAAGAAACTTGCTGAGGAGAATGGGCAAATTAAATTGTCATTGCAAGAGGCATATATTAAACTGGAAGATACATATTCAAAATTGACTGACCGAGATAATAATATAGGTGAATTGCAAAAGAAGTTACAACATGGTGATGTGCTTTGCCAAGAACTATCAGAAGCTCTAAACAAAATCCAATGTCTGGAGGCTTTGGTTGAAGAAGCTAGGTCATGTCTTCAGGACAAGGAAAACAAGATATCTGAATTTGAGATTTCAGCTGAACAGTTTAGAAATGAAGTCTTGGTTGCTAAACTACAACTAGCTGAAAAGGAAAAAGATGAAGCAATATTGCAAGAGAAACTCAGAGATGCAGAGAATGAAGCAAGATCAAAGGAGGATCAACTTTTGGAAATGGATTCTAAGTTGAATAGCATATTGAAGGAAAGTGAAGAGAAGCAAGCTGAAATTCTTTGTCTAAGGGATGAAATAAAAGAAATGGAGAAGAGGTTATGCGAGTCAAAAGAAACACATGCATACATGGAAGCTCAGCTGAAATCTGTTAGTGCTGTTATTGAAGAAAAAGATGCAGCTCTTAAAGATATTGAATTAGAAGTCAAAAGGGAGAGGAATAGTCTTGAAGATTCGAAAGAAGTCATTGAACAGCTTAAAGTTCAGTTGAGTAATGAAGAAAAGGCTTCTTTTAACAGGCAGACTGAGATTGACTATCTTTACAAGGAATTAGAGAGAACAAAAATAGAAGAGAGACGGGCTTTAGAAAGTTTGAAAGAAGTGCAGGGCAGCTTAGAGCACTTGGAGCAGGATTCTAAATATCAAATTAGCAAGTTGCAGGGGTCCATCACTGAATTGCAGTCCGAATTGGCAGCAACTCATAGAAATATGGAAGACATTGACAAGGCCTTAAATGGTGCAAATAAGGAGCTAGCTTTATGCAATGAAAAATGCACTACTTTGGAACAAAAGTTGAGTACCAAGGATGAAACTTTGTGGGCCAAAGAAAAAGAGATATCTTCTTTGCAAACAGATATTACACAACGATCTGAGGTAATTGGACAAGTGCAATTGGATCTGCAGTTCGTACAGGACCAACTACGAGGTGAACTTGAGAATCGGGAGAACTTGGAGAATACTGTTTCTCTTTATGCAATTCAGATTGCAAAGCTACAAGAATGCAATCAAGAGCTGGATAACAAGTTGAACAGCATCACTCAGGATTATGAAGCTGCCTTAAAAACTGTTGGTGGCCGCGATTTAAGCATTTCATGTCTGGAGGAAAATTTGAGGGTTTCTAAGGGCCAGTTAGAGGAGTTCAAGGTTGCGTGTGGAAATCATGAACAGCTTATTGGCGAGCTTTTGCAAAAGCTAAATATTTCTGAATGTAGAATTGAGGCATTTGAGAAGCAGGCTTTCAAATTTCAAGGAGCCCTGGAAGGGGCAGTAGATAATCTAAAAGAGGAAATCAATGAAGTCTCATTTCTATCTCATTCTTTTGATGAATTTAAATCTCAGTTAGCAGAGATTAAGATGGATACATTATCTGGTTTAGAGGAGGGTATGCGTCATGCTGCAGAGTTCAGGGACATTCTCAAGGTTCTTGACAATTTCCAGGTTCATTTGGATACATTGCAAAAGAGAGAAAGTGATATGGCATCTAGGCTAGTAAGCTTGGAAGAGTTGCTAGAAGACAGTAAGTCTGTGTCCACTATGCTAGCTAAACAGACTGACCTGCTTGCTGACACTGTGAAGGATTCAGACTCTCTGTTGCTAGAATGGAAAGATAAAGCTTTTAATTCAGCTGAAGATGCCGCACATACGCAATTGGAACTTGATAATGCAAATGAAGTCATCTATGATTTGCAAAGGCAGCTTGGTGAATGCAATTCAACACAAGATGGCTTTAAAGAGCTAAGTTCCAAGATAGAGGTCCATGAAAATAAAGAAAAGTGTATGCAAAGTCACAATTTCTTACTAGATGAGCGAATCTGGAATTCTCTTTCAGACCTCAGTGATGAAATGGATAAATTCTCTCAATCTTATAGTTCTATGGGGGAGCAAGAGGGAGAATTTGAGAAACTTAGAAGGGAATTTCTCCTTAGTTTCAGAGAATTAAAAGCTATATTATCTTCTGTTAAAGATCAACTGAAGGGTTTTGAGTATTTGAAAAACCAATTCCAGCTATGTGATATGGAGCTTCAAGCCAAGGAAGGTCAGTTATCAACTTTGCAGTCTGATATTAATAAAGAAAGGGAGAAGACCAAGCATTATGCAAAGTCAATGCAGAGGGCAGAAATAGACCTGGCAAATTGGAAAGACAAACTAGATGTTGTTGATTCTCAGAACAAAACCCTTCAATCAGACATTGACCTTTTGAAAAGATCACTGGATGAGTGTAGGAGACAAAAGAAAGAAGTGATGGAAAGGGAGAGTCAGTTGCAAGATGAAATAACTGTAATGCATGAGTCTCTTCAAAATGTGAGCAGTAATTTTGTTGAAGGAACAGAGAAAGCTAAATCTCTGCAATATTCAATTAAGTGTATGGAAGAAGAGAGAGAAAAATTGTTGGAACAGATTAGATATATCTCTGAAGAAAACAGAATTACAAAACTTGAGCTTGAATCTGCTAAGATAGAACTTTCTGAGTTAACTCTGCATGATTGTGGCAGAGACAAAGATGCCAGAGATCTGGAGGAAACGAATGTCAAATTAACCAGGGACTTATCTGCAGCACGTGCAGAAATGCAATTAACGAAGGATTTTGTACAGAAGTTGCTTTGTCAGCTGCAAAATGTGGAAATGCAAGACATGACTCACCGAGTACATCTGCAAGAAACAGTGGAAAAGATAATAAAGAAATTGGATATGGAAGGTAGAGTGATTGTCTATCCTGTCCATGATTCTAAAACTGAGGGAGGTGTAAGGGATGTCATGGATGATCACAAAATTGCTTATGCATCTTGGTTGCCATCTGATAAAATAGTTGAAAGTAAAGATGAATGTGTAACAGATGAAATTGAGGTTCAGCATGTAATAGAGACCAAAAAAGAGGTATCTTTGATAAAAGACACAATAGTGCCTAAGCATAACTTAAGGTCATATGATGATGGAAACCATCTGAAGGTATGTGATATATGGCAAAGGATACATGGTGAGCAAGCTGAGGTGAAAGTGCAAGTGCTGATGAAGGAACTTGAGACTGCATTGATGACCTTGGCTGGACAGAATGCTGTAATACAAAATCTCAATAGAGAAGTTGAGAATATGCAGGTTTTGGTTAAAAGGCATGAACAAAGATCTACCCAGTTAGAACAGTATAAAGATTCAAGTACAATAGATCCTGAGCGGTATTTTCACTATAACGAGCTCTGTGATTCCCTCATCAGGTATTGTGACAACTTATACTGTAGTTTAAGACCATGTTTTGTTATTCGCATGCACATAAGCAAAAAATGGGAAAATAATTGATTTGTCTCAGGATTGTTTTCCTTTAACATTAGTGAAATTGGTTCCATTTGTGTGCTAGGTGTGCTGAATACAATGCCAATTACAGTTTGTAATAAATTGTTTTATAATATTTTGTTTACTTCTGCAAGTAAAGCCTGGAAAGGTCATGCATGGTTTTAGAAAAAATATAGAGGGCAACCAGTTACAAAGTTAGAAAAACAGAAATAAAGATCTTCAAATAGTAATGTTATTAGTGCAACTGCCCTAACAGTCTTTTGGCCAACATGGATAAGATGTCAAACATCCTTATGCCTAAGCCTTAGAAGATGAACCCAAAATCAAATTTCTATGTTTCTACAGAATTAGTTGTTGATGAAACTGAAGAGTCATCTTAGAAGACGAACTGAAAAGTTATTTGGAGATTGATATATTTGCCTTTGTGAACACTAAATGAATACATTTTTCTGGGTTTCTATCAATTCAATTTTGAATTTTCTAATTCATTTTTCGGTCCAAATTCCAGGCCTGCTATTCATATAGAGGGCACTAGTTCTCATTTGTACAAACCTTGTTTTTGGTTCAACATTATGTCTGTCTACACTTGTTTTGACAGACTCTTTGTAAGAGACCTGACTTAGGTTATGAACATAACCTTAAACTTATGGAGTTCAGATGCTTCAAAAATTATGCAAGCAGCAATACAAAACACAGAATTTCGAAACTACTGCCGTTTTACTTATAATAAAAATTAATACAGTTCTGAGTACAAAAGACCAGAATTAGGGTTCCAGGCGATCTGCAAATCCTATGAAACTAAGCTCAGAAAACTCGATAAAGGCACAAAGCAATGAGAGCCACCTGAAAGTAGCAGACTGATTTTCAACCCTAATCTGATTGTGGACAGGTCTAATGTACAAGCCAGATGGGTAAGAAGGCTGTTTGAATATTCAGTACAATCCTTTGTGGTTCCCTAGTGTTGTATTGAATAGGAATGCAACTTGCCTAGGGGCCTGGAGTTGTTGCTACGCAGCAGGTTTGTCTGTTTAGCACCTTTAACAATGTAGCAATCCTGAGTTGCTGCCCCTATACCTGGATTTTGATAGCCCAAGTATCCCGAATTTGCTGTCAAGGTTGTTAATGTATTGGTAGCTACGAGAGAGATTTCTGGTTACTTGCTATAATGTCGTGGACTCTTCTTATGTTTGGCATCGTGTTTTCTATGTTGTGTATCGCATATACGGCATCATGCGTTAGAGGTCTTATGTCTACATGGCACTGTGACTGCTTGGCTTTGTGTCTACATGGCACCGTGACTGTTTGGCATCATGATGTGGCTCATCGTCATGGCTGTTGGGATTCCGTCCAGCTGGCAACGGTTCCCATATTTATTTCATACCTATTTGTATTCATTTGTAACTACTATATACACGATGACATGGCATCATTGTCTCTTTGTATTGCTATCGTCCATTCAGCATTTACTGTCATCGGTATGTAACGGTGGTCTCTTGAACTTCCGCGAGCAGCACTTTGGTCATATCGTGGTGTCGTTTGGATGTAAAATAGGGAGAAACAATTACTCTTGGGTACCGGTGATGTAGTTGTTGATTATTAAGTTTGCTGTAGGAGATATCATTATTGGGTGAGCAGCTTAATCGTTTTTCTGAGTATCGTGAATATTTCTCTGCATGTGTATATCTAGAACAGCCTGTATGGGTGTTTATTGTGAGGAGCTTGTGAATGTGAGAGTTGTAAGGGTGCTTGTATTTCTTGGGTGCTGAGAAGTAGCTTGTGTGCTGGGAGAGGAATCCAATTGCTCATGTATTGTGAGCTATCTGAGTGGTTTTATGCATAGTTCATGATGATGTTATATTCAAGTGTAAGATCTTTATTATATGTATGATCTGTACATGATCAACTATTTAGCAGTGAGGCTTATGATTGAAAGGTCAATGTCTTCAATCATAAGTGAGAAATCCTTGTATTGTATTTTGAGAAATCAATAAAAGGATCTACTTTTTGGGTGTGGCTGGGTTTTTCCCTCAAGTAGGAGGGTTTTCCAATGGTAACTTTAAGTCTGATTTTCTTGTGCTTTGATGGAAAGGTTCTGATTATTGCATTTATAATATGCTGGTTCAAAAACTTAACATGGTATCAGAGCGGGTCTAAGTAAAGATCCAGGACCAGAATATGGATGCAATTGGACAAGGCCTCTTTGGAACATCTTCTTGTTCTCAACTACTCCTATGCATTGGAAACTCTGTATTATGTTGATTGTATTCATCAGATTCTAGATTATTTTCTTGTGTTGGATTAAGCATTTTGAAATGTATCACCCTGTTCGGTTGTTGATGAGCGATTCATTGATTCTCCATCTCTTACCTCGATTACTATGGTTGCAAAGTTGATGGATTAATATCTTGCTAGAGGTTGCACCTGATTTCAATTTGAAGCTTCCTAATTCCTGTCATTGGCAGTAGCACTTCCTGTCTATGCTAGACCTTTGGATGATGGTATATATCATGCTATTGATATATATGTAAAGGGGTGGCCAGGGCAGATCAAACTTTGATGTTATTCGGATGTTGATCGAGTTGGAAGGCCACAATACGATTTCCTTGACAAAGACATAATTGGTGTCTTAAAGAGATAAGTTTCTCATATTCTTGAATAATATTCATGATTTTTATGTAGTTACTAATTCTTACATTGAGAGTAGTGAATCATGTATGCTTCTAGCATTAGTCTGTTTGATTCTATTTCTAATCTCTCTAAAATGCTTCCAGGATGAATTGAGAAGCACAAGGATGATGAGGGATTGCAGCCTGAGTTGAATTGGTGGCTCCTGAAGAAGAAGTACCTATTCAAATTGTCTTGTGATTTGTTTATTCTAAGAGGAGGATATGAGATTCATAGGGAGCTTGTGTGGCAAAGAAAGAGTGCCAAGACCTTTTGCAGAGGATCAACAAGCTTGCGTAGCAGTGTGATTGCTAAAGTTCATTGTTCAACATATATTGAAGTCATTTCTTGGTATTGTGATTATCAAAGCTTGAGTATGTTGTCCTTGTTGAGAGAGTCTCGAATGAGACGGAGTCTCAGTATTCAGATCTCTTCTGTTATGATAATCAATGCAGTATGCTGCCTTGGTTTAGAGGGAGTCTGTCTATTCATCACAAGCATTCTTAGACGAGGAGGTTAGAAGGTTGATATCGGATTCAGAGGGAGTCTGATTTGAAGCCAAAAAGTTGATATCTGTCTCAGAGAGAGTCTTATCTTCATGAAGACTTGTTGATGAATTCTTCTCCACGAGGGAGAAGTTTGAGGTGCAATCCCTTGTTAATGCATTCTTCTCTAGCAGAAGTTTGAGGTGAAAGCCCTTGATCCACCCTCTGCGAGGAGGTATGGTGGAACCACCCTCTACAAGTAGGCAAGGTGGCAATGCATTCTTCTTTAGGAGAAGTTTAAGGTGAAAGCCCATTGATTCACCCTCTAGGAGTAGCTATGGTGGATATAGTTATATGTTTTGTTTCACCCTCTAGGGGTAGCTATGGTGACTATTGTTATGATGAGATAACAATTCTATTGAAAATCTGTGATGAGATTTTTTGTTGACATTCTTTTTGGTTGCAACTTCATTGTGCTTGTCAGGTTGAGACACACTACATTATATGAAAGATCTCTCTTTTGCTAAGAGGGAGTGTTAATGTATTGGTAGCTACGAGAGAGATTTTTGGTTACTTGCTATAATGTCGTGGATTTTCCTATGTTTGGCATTGAGTTTTCTATGTTGTGTATCACATATACAACATTGTGCGTTAGAGGCCTTATGTCTACATGGCACTGTGATTGCCTAGCTTTATGTCTACATGGCACCGTGATCGTTTGGCATCATGATGTGGCTCATCGTCATGGTTGTTGGGATTTCGTCCGGTTGGCAACGGTTCCCATATTTATTTCATACCTATTTGTATTCATTTGTAACTACCATATACACGATGGCATGGCATCGTAGTCTCTTTGTATTGCTTTCTTTTGTTCAACATTTATCGTCGCCAGTATGTAACAATGGTCTGTTGAACTTCCACGAGCAACACTTTGGTCATATTGTGGTGTCATTTGGATGGAAAATAGGGAGAAACAATTACTCTTGGGTACTGGTGATGTAGCTGTTGATTATTAAGTTTGCTGTAGGAGATATCATTATTGGGTGAGCAGCTTCATCGTTTTGCTAAGTATCGTGAATATTTCTCTGTAGGTGTATATCTAGAGCAGCTTGTATGGGTGTGTATCATGAGCAACTTGTGAATGTGAGAGCTATAGGGGTGCTTGTGTTTTTTTGGATGCTGAGAAGTAGCCTGTGTGCTGGGAGAGCAATCTAGTTGCTCATGTATTGTGAGCCATCTGAGTGTTTTTATGCATAGTTCATGATGATGTTATATTCAAGTGTAAGATCTTTATTATATGTATGATTTGTACATGATCAACTATTTAGCAGTGAAGCTTATGATTGAAAGGTTAATGTCTTCAATCATAAGTGAGAAATCCTTGTATTGTATTTTGAGTACTCAATAAAAAGATCTACTTTTCGGGTCTGGGTTTTTCCATCAAGTAGGAGGGTTTTCCCAGGGTAAATCTGTGTCTGATTTTCTTGTGATTTGATTGAAGGGTTCTAATTATTGCATTTGTAATATTCTGGTTCGAAAATTTAACAAAGGGAAACTCTAGTTGATGATAAACAGAAAATAAACACGTCTCTAGCTAATTGAAGACATCAAGTTGCTTCTGCAGTAGATTGTGTCCTAGATTTTGCATTAGCTTTTTTGACTGCACTCCGTTTGTTATCCATCATCAAGACGATTGAGGTCTCTGGCTGATTGTGCTTATCCTCAGGTTGGATGACAACCTTTACTTTAGATTTGCTGCCCTCAACAAGTTGCAACCTTAGGGTTTATCCCAGACATACATATTAGAATACAAACAACAAACAATTCTTCAGATCTTGAGAGTAGGTCACTGTGTCTAATGACCCTTATGGGGATATTCCTAAATTTTTCTCTAAAGCCACGATTTGTAATTAAAAATAAGAAATGTAATTCATTTAAGAATATGGTTTTTCCAATTGAAATGCCTTCTATAGACAAATTCTAGTTTAGGTTCAACCATTGATATTTGACATTAAATCATAAGCCATAATAACACATATCATACTAATCATTAGTCAATGTCATGATCTCCACAAATATCATTCACATTGAAATCCAAATAAGCAATTTCCTTTTCAAAGTAGATTCCTATAATAGTCTCATTAGGAATTTGTTGAAATGTTTGCAAACTACAGTCTCAAGGTTGGTCATCATTGTATTGTGAGAGCATGGAAGGTAGCTTGCCCTTTCATCCTTTAGTTAAACTTGGAGGTTGGTCGTCCAACACGATCAAGTCCAAGGGCATGGAAGGCCAATCTTCCATTCAACCGCCTCACCAACAAGCATCAACGGCTGGTCTTCCATTCCGTCTCAGGGTGGCGTACTTGATAAAAGTGTGAAATCTTGTCTTCCTTCACCTATTTGGAATTCAGAAGGTTGGCCATCCTTCATATTTGCAATTTGTTTTTCTAAATTCTGGAGAGACTCTTACAAATTTTCCATTGCATGTTTATATTAATAAGAGCATTTAGATTGCTCACAAGATGTATGATTTACGTACGCATTTCTATTGCACGAACACATATGCATAGATCTATAATTCTACTTATCTATCAACTTTATCCTTAATTAGTATTGCTGCTAATATAAATTCACTTCTGAATTCAATTTTGTTTCCACTTATTTTTTGTGATCATTTGATGCCTTCTACAATTGAAGCTTCCTCGCTTTTATCCACTTCATAGTGGAAATGTCTATGCTTTCTTGTCTTGAAGAGATACATCCATTCACAAATGCTGCCCTTTCCTTCCGGTCATACTTGTTCAAGGGTTGCTTATTTTAATACTTAACGATTGCCTAAAGGTGGATCATATTCAATATCATCTACTATAAGCAAATTGCTGACTAGGATGATTAGGATTTCTGCTCTTCATAGGGCTTTCTTTAATATTTATAATAGTGACAATCAATATATTTTTATTTGTTATTTTTTTACGGTAGGGGTATGACAACTTGACCTTCCCAAGATTGCTTATCCTCAAGCAATTTCAAATTGGGGTGATCAAAGATTTCGGTTCCCTCCCAAGTGGCGCCTACCTTAGGCAAATATTTCCACTTAATCAAATTTTCAAAAATAGTCTTCTTCCCTAACTTTTTTTTTATCGTATATCAATGACAACTTCAAGTTCCAAAATCATTTTTCCTTTGTCATAGAGTGAGGGTAATTTTGAACATGGTATAATAGGTTGTCCCAATACCTTATTAAGCCAAGAGACATGGAAGACATTATGAATTATGCTTCTTGTGGGTAATTCCAACTCATAAGCAACCTCACCCATCCTCCTTATAAACTTGTAAGGCCCATAGAAACTTGGTTTGAGTTTCTTGGCTCCACTTTTTTGATTGATGATTGCTTATAGGGTTGCAATCTTAGGAAGATCAAGTCTCTAACTTAGGAAGTCGTTTTAATTCTTTTTTGGTTAGCATATACCTTTTGTTGATTTTGCGCTTCTTGCAAATTACCTTTAAGTGTATTTATAATGCATATATTTTGTTGCACTAAGTCCCTAGCTCTTGGCACTTGGCTTTTAGCGATTTATAAATCTTCAATTCATGTTGTCTCATAACTATACAGGTTTTGAAAGGACTCATTCCTGTTGACATATGATGAGTAGTGTTAAAGAATTATTACCATAGGCGTAACCATTTGATCCATGCTTTTTGCTTTTGGTGACATAGTTTCTTACATATCTCAGTGTTAAAGAATTATTTCCATAGGCGTAACCATTTGATCCATGCTTTTTGCTTTTGGTGACATAGTTTCTTACATATCTCTCAAACCATTTTTTGATAATGAGAGTTTGTCCATCGATAGAGTAGCTGAATACACCCATGCCCCTCTCTGGGCGAGCGTACTGCCATATTTGTATCGAATACAACTTGGATATGTATTAGATAGAATACCCACATGTGCCCCCAAAACACTAATTTTTCAGCCATGTTAGATAATTTGTGTTTTAATTTTTAATTTTTTAATTAATATTTAAAATTCGCTTTATTTCATCTTAACTTAGATTTAAAAGACATTACTATTGATTTAGTTATAGGTCTTGGTTTGTATATATTTTTGTATATTGTAGATTATTAAATTTTTGTATATTGTAAATTGTTAAATGAACTTATAATTATTGATGTAGCAATTATGTGTCTATGTTACTTTTAAAGTACTGAAAATATCCTCTAATAACTTAGAAAGTTGTGTTAAATATATGTGTACGTGTTTTTTATGAATGTCATATCCAACTATATCCATAATAGGGGTCTCCAAAAGGAACTTTGTATCCGTATTTGCATTTGTATTTGTGGCCATGCAACTTTGTCTATTGGTTTGTGAGTGGTAACTTGTACGTAAGATGAGTTCAGTCCTTGCTAGTCTGAAAAGTTCTTGCAAAACAAAGGAATCTAATAGGCCAATCGTTTACAATGTTTCTATGTAAACATGTAATTTGAAAACTTCTTTGAAAAAAATTCAACCACTTGAGGGGCTCTATAGTTGTTGGATGTTGCAAGGGAGTGTGTGTACTTAGTCAAATGGTCAACCACAACATATGTACAATCATTTCCTTGCACTTTTGGGAGTCGTGTAACGAATTCCATTGAAATACTTTCCCATTTTTGATTCAGTTTAGGTAGGGGTTGAAGAAACATGTGAGAAATATGTGTTCATATTTATTCCTTTGACACACCTTGCATTCTCTAATATGTTTTAGGATGTCTCCCTTGAGGCCATTCCAAGAGAATCTCTTATTTGTTTAAAATTTTTGTAATATCCTTCGTTTCCCACCAAAGAACTGTCATAATAGGCTTTCATAATTTTTCCCATCATATTTGATACTGAAGTGAAATATATTCTATTTTTGTAGAGAATGAGTTCATCTAATACTTGGTACCTTTCATCTTGTAGGCTTCATTCGAATATTTCATTTGATAATGTTTCCTTGGCATTTTTTGCAATTATGGGAATTTGACATTCAGTGGAGACATAGATTAAGTGGGGACTCCCACAAACTAGGTATTGTTTAATTTTGCTTGGGCATGCATGATTGCTAGCATTGCCGTATCATTTATGGAATAGTTCCTTTCAATTTCTTTCAGTTTCCCACTTTCAAAAGCTAGAGGATGTTTGTTTTGCATTAGTAATGCTCTAACATCTTCTCCAAAAACTTCACATTCTATCTCAAATGGTAACAAGAAGTTGGAATAGTCAAGACTAGACAAGATCTCATTATTTCCTTAAGCTTTTCAAAGCCTTGTTGGGTCTTTGTACTCCATGATAATGTGCCTTTCTTGGTGAAGTTGTTAGTGGGGTACTTAACTTTGAAGAGCCTTTAACGAATCTTTGATAGTGCTTGCAAAATCCCAAGTTTCCTCTTAGGTGTATTAAAGTCCTTAGTCTTGGCCAATCCCATATTGCTTTAATCTCCTCTTCATTAATGTTGACACCATTGTAGAAAATAATTTTGTGTCCTAGATATAAAATTTCCTCCAATCCAAATTCACATTTGGACATTTTTGCAAATAATGACTACTGTTCAAGTATACCCAATGTTTTATCTAGGTGTCTTATATATTCTTCCCAAGTTTTCTATAAACTCAAATGTCATTAAAAAATACTAGGAGAAATTTTTTTAGTTGTTTGCTAAAAAGGTGGTTAATGCATGATTGGAGGGTAGCAGGGACATTGGTTAGTTTGGAAGGCAAGATAACTATCTCAAATTGCCTAGAATGACATCTAAAAGCTGTTTTGTGGACATCCTCCATACTCACCTTGATTTGGTGGTATCTTGAACATAGGTCGATTTTTGAAAAGTACACTGCCCCACAAAGCTTGTCAATTAGTACATCTTCCCTAGGGATGGGGTAATGGTTCTTAATGGTTTTTTTATTAAGGGCTTTAAAATCAATGCACATCCTCATTGTAACATGGGCTAGAGTTAGGCTGCATATGTCCCATTAACAATAATTCCTCTATGGATTTCTTCTTTGTAATTTTCTTGGATGTTGATAGGGTGTGGTGATAACAAGTTTGCCCTTTCTTCAGGTTCAATAGTGTGTTGAAAACCCTATTTTGGTGGAACTCTTGAAGGAATGTCATTAAAAACCTTTTTGTGTTTGTTTAGGATATGTTGGATGTCTACGTGCATAGTTTTTTCCTTTGGTTGAAGACATGTTAAGTATTATAGATTGGGCAGCCCATTCAAATTGACCATGTCTAAAGACTGTCCCCATTCTTTTGGATGATACTACAATCGACATCTTGCTAGATAAACCAATTGTGAGCTTTTCACATCATCGCCCCTTTGCAAATTGGGACTCCCTTTTTTTGCTTGGCAGCGTAGTGGTTTGTTAGCTTAGTCTTAGTTTGGCAATAACCTTGAAGTCTCAAGGTTGACAAGATAGAAAGTTTGAGCAAGTTTGAGAAGCAAGTCGATGTGTAGTTGCTAGTCAAGGTCTAGGAGTGAGTTTGAAGTCTCTATTGTCAAAATCATGACTCAACACTTAGAGAGATCTTTGATTTGCTACCAAATGGCATTACTAAGGATTGCTAAAAACCTGACCTTCCAATGGATCAAGATCCAAACAAATGATGGAATTGCATTGTGCATTTGTCTTGACTAACATGAAAATTCTGATTCGCTGTGAAGGCGATATTATGAGCTTTTCACATCATTGCCCCTTTGCAAATTGGGACCCCCTTTTTTTTCTTGGCAGCGTAGTTGTTTGTTAGCTTAGTCTTAGTTTGGCAATAACCTTGAAGTCTCAAGGTTGACAAGATAGAAAGTTTGAGCAACTTTGAGAAGCAAGTCGATGTGTAGTTGCTAGTCAGGGTCTAGGAGTGAGTTTGAAGTCTCTATTGTCAAAATCATGACTCAACACTTAGAGAGATTTTTGATTTGCTACCAAATGGCATTACTAAGGATTGCTCAAAACCTGAGCTTCCAGTGGATCAAGATCCAAACAAACGATGGAATTGCATTGTGCATTTGTCTTGATTAACATGAAAATTCTGATTCGCCTTGAAGGCAATTTTGGGTAAACAAATGATGTATTCCAACCTGAAAGTTAAGGCCAAAACAATAAAACTAAGGTGAAGTCGGTTTGATCCACACTTAGAGCAAATTTTTGAAATCAACTTCAATGTAAATTTCCAAGCCAGGTCGTAAATCTGACCTGTCTTGGGACAAATTTCCAACTAAGGTCGGAATTCCAACCTCTTTCAGGACTAATTTCCAATATCATGGTGAATTCCGACTTGCATAGTGGATAAAAATTCTTGAAACAAGATTGAAATCTGGCTTGTTGATGAATTTTCCAAACATGTTCGATTTGATCATCATGCCTTCAGCAAGCATGGACTGAATTCAATTTAGAATGGCAATCTGATTTGTAATCGGATAAAGAAATCAAGGAAAATGGTAAAAGTTTGAACTTGTCATAGCAAAGTTTCCAAGACTTAGCAAATTTTTTAAATGGACCTCATTGAAAAATTCCAAGATAGGTCAGATTTCCGACCTCCCTTGGGATAAATTCCTAAGAGAGGATGGATTTCCAACCTCCCTCAGGATAAATTCCTAAGGGCACCCTGTTTTCCACCTAGCAACAAGTTAGAATCCAAACACTTCGAAGAAATTCAATCTGATTTTGGGGAGCTTGCAATGCACTTTCAAGGTTGACCTGAGATGAAATTTAAACATCTGAAATGAGAAATGTGAGTGAAATCAAACTTGTCCAAGATAAAATCCAAACAATTGAAGAAGAATTTGATTTGCCCATAAAAGAATTCTGAATGGGGAAAAATGAAAGTCGATTGGTTTTGGAATAAACATAGACTTGCATCATTTATGAACAGGATTTCCATGAGAGGTTGGATTTCTGACCTCCCTTGGAACAAAATCCCGTGTGGGGACAGAAATCCGACCACCATCGGAATTAATTACAAATGCCTTTCAAGATATTCTGATCCCCACTGCAAGTAAATTGCAAAAAAACTAAGTTGCAAACCAGGTTGGCCACTTAAGGGAGAGATGTTAAAATGTATTTCAAAGTGCAAACCAAGTCAGCCAATGAAGAGGCGTTGAAATAAATCTGAATGCAATCAAGTGAGCCATGGAGGAAGGTAAATGAATTACAATTGGAATTTAATGGATCAGGTTGGCCTCCCCATACTCCAATAAACATGGCTCTTGAGAGGGAGGCACATAAAGGAAGACCCTATGCCTCGTTCAAACCACAATAAATTATTCAATGGTGCAGAGCAGATCTAAATGAGGGTGAAAATCAGAATTGCAAACAACATCTAAGGCAGATTAAGACCAAAGCAATTTGAATTCAAGCAGACCAAGGTGATTTCCAGCAATGGTGGTGATCTAAATCTAATTTCAAAGCAAAATAAGGCCAGATAAAAGGCAGAACTAGGGCAAAGTTTCCAGCAGAGATGGATATTTCAATGAGATCAGTTAAGGAGTGAATTTAGCAGCACTAAAGCAGATCCTAGCGAATTTGCAGAGAGGAAACAAATTGGAAATCAGAATTCAAATCAAAATTAGAGATTGTTTAATGACAATGCATGGGTAGGGTTAAGATTGTGAACATAAGAAATCCCTTCATCCAAATGCAACTCCAATGCTAAATTGAAATCCTATTATTAGGAAAGGATGTTTTAGAGTATCTTAATTTTGTTCACATTCATTATCATGAACTTAACAGAAGGTTTTTCTCTTGTTTTGCAAGGAAACAAAGAGGATGTTCAAAGCTTGAGCCTTTCATGTGCAAGGAGCCATTGCAACATCAAGGGTAACATGGAGAAATGAAGGGCATCACGACTATAAGACTTAAAGCAAGATGAAAGCAAAGGAAGAGTTGGAATCACAAAGTTCGAGTCACAACTACAAGAGATTTAAAGATCAACACCAAAGAAAACCAATATTAACATAAAAGATGATTACGAATTCAAGAACCAACATAAAATCTCGAGACCAATGGCAATTTCAAGTGGCATGCCAAGCAAAAAAAGAGGTTTAAGGTTGGAAATCAAAAATGAAAAAATGAAGGTGCAAGTGCAATAACCTACAAGGGAAAGGATTATGAGATGACGTGCTTATATTTTGCCTTGCGAAATGATTCAATGTCACATAAAGAAGGCATCATTGATAGGATGATTGATGTTGCATATCCAAATTTGTTGGAAACCTCAACCAAGGGCGATGATCGAATTGCAAATATACACCTCATGGAATAAAGAAAGCTAGGATGCAAATCAAGTTCAAAGTCATGAAGAAAGACCAAGGCCAAGACATCAAGATAAGAACTATTTGAAGTACAAGTTCAAGGACATCTCAATGAGCAGATTTCCAAAATTTAGAGCATGAAGAAGTGGAGTTGAAACAAAGATTGCAAGACAAATATGTTGAGGCTCCCACTCATCTTCAACCAATCAAAAGATTCCAATTTGTCATGTTTGAGTTCATCCAATCAATTTGTTCCAAGTTGGCATGTGGGATGCATTTAATGTTTTAACCCATTGAATTTTCTCATTGGTCCATTCAAGTGGATATGTATTCAATGCAATGTAATTTTCTCATTGGTCAACATTTAGTGCTTGTTAGTGGTTGTAAGTAACCCTAATCAGGGTTATTTGAAATAATCGGAGTTGTTGATCTTGAATCAACATGAGTCATTCGTTGTACTTGAAGCCTCTATATAAGGTTTGCTCAAATCATTTGTAAGGGGAGATTTGGAGAAATTGTTGCCAAAAAACCACCAAAATAATTGCAAATTCATTGTTGTTTCCTGGTGAATACTTGTGTTATTTGGAAGTGTTGCATGGTTTCCATACTTCTCACTTAGAATATAATTTGCTTAAGTAAAAGTAGAAGTTGTTAAGTAGTTGGATAGTTAAATGAAAGATATTATTGCTGGTGATTCATGGTGAAACTTATGTTCATACCTTTTGGTACTTGTTGATTGCACGTAATAGTGCATGTTTAGACAATTCCATTGTAAGCACTTAATTTCAATTGTTTCATGCTCATTGATTTTCATAGCTTAGGGTTTTAATGTGTGTGAACAATTTGAAAATCATCCACGCATCCTTAGAAGATAGCACCCTCCTTAGCGTAGTTGTCTTGAAGCAAGGACTATTTTAGTTTCATCTCATCATCAATAGTCTCATGCATTGGTACATTAGAAGTAGAAGTTGCTTAGATTTCTAAACTCATATCCTTTTGCACTTTTTTATTTCAAATCATTGTTAGGATTAATTGAGGAGCTTAAATTGCCATATCATTTGTCATAAGAAAGTTGATAGATCCTCTACAAAAGAACAAGGTAAGTACCTTTGTAATTACCAACAAATCACATCATTAAACTGAGTTGTGTCCATCAGAAAGTCGCAAGCATGCATTGTAAACCTTGGGATCACTTCACTTGATCACACAATTATCTACATTGTTTAGTATTTGGGGTTTCCTTGTTCAACAAAGGATTGGATACTTGGTATTCTATCTTGCATGTTGGGTGGTCACAAAACTCACATCAACAAACCTTGTAAGATCACCTCTTCCTTGTTGTGTTGAAAAGAAAGCTCCATCTTTTATAATTATTGGTAATATCTACCTAAAGAGTGCAATGATTGGATGCCTAATACCACTTCGTTATCATCCATGTTTGCGTCATAGAACTCATTGATTTGATGTCCCAAGGTGATGCTTAATTGTTGGATTCTTTGTGTCCATGGAGCAATGGACCCATATGCCATGACCACCTTGAATCCTTTTAAGTCTTCAATTTTAAATTTCATCCTTTTCACGAATCCTTCACCAATGTAGTTATGGGTGGCACCACTATTTGTGAGCATCGTCACTTTTTGTCTCTTAAGAACACTACAAATTCTAAACGACGGATATTTAGGTGCCCATGAGAGTGTTGCCAAATTACCCTATTCTTTATTGTCCCATCTTCTTTTCATTTAAGGTTTATATTCTTCTTCATTTGTTGATGCTTCTACGTTGTGTGCTTTTCCTTTCCTCGAGCACCTATGTCGCGGCTACCATTTTTACTTGGACAAAACATAATTAACTTTTTTGGAGTTTTATCCTTTCTTCCCATGCTCTGTGTTTGAGAAGGTAATGTTATTTGTTCCTAGTTTCTTTTGTAGGAAGGTTGGTATTGGGGCATTGAAGGCACATTCTTGGATTGGCTCTATTCCTTTATTGATGAGGTTTCCATATATAGGGCCTTTTACATTTTGAAGAGATGTAGGATCAAAAACACTCACCAAACCATGAATAGTCCTTCAACAAATAGTTGTGTTAGTTTTTTCTCCATAATCTTAGGTGCCATGAGTGAGTTATTTTGAAATTTGGTTATATCGCCTTTTATGGATCCTTGTTTTAATTGTGTTAGTTCTTTAAAGTGCCCGTTGTGTTGTTTTTGGTTGAATTGGTTTACAAGCTTTTGCGTAAATTCATCATAGGTTGTTATGTTTTGGTGGCCTTGAGTAATTAAACCATGGTGACACTAGTCGTGTACAACCCCTTTCAAATGTAGGATGACAAACTTGATGGCATCTTTGTTGGACATGAGGCTAAGAGATAGATACGTGTCTGATTTTTCAATCAATTAATGGGCGGTTGCTTTTCGTGACCCATCAAAGTCAGGGAGAATGATTTTACTTACTTTATTACGTAAATCATTATTAGGTTGACCCCTTTCTCTTCTAGGGTTGCTTCTTGTTAGATTCCTCACAATACTGTCTAAATGGAATACTCCCAATTTCAAGGTCAAGTCTTATGTAAAATTCCACATACTCATCTAAGTTATTGTTTGGTGCATAGTTACAAGACTCTATGAGTCTTGGCAGGACTCTGCAAGTCCAGAGCCGAGTCGGCTCTCCCAGGTTTTTTTGACCTTGGACCCTGACTCTGCCAAGTTAGATTGAGTGTAGGCTGACTCATAGAGTCAGCCGGACTCAGCTGACTCGTAGAGTCCCGAGCCCAGGACTCCTGCAACAAACAACATTATAAAGTGAAAAAAAAAACAAATTTTTAATGATTTGCTTTGACTTTTTTGGGTTTAATGCCTTCTCTCGAACCTAAAAGGAGCATTCATTTATTTGCATACACAAGGAAGAGTGAAAAAAAGGCTTGAAAGAAGAATATCGGGGTTTTAGAAAATAGACCAGCAGATTGATTGGCTCTCAAATATTGATTGCTAATTGTTTGTGCAAGTTTGTAGCTTACATTCACTGATATAGGCTACTTTGAGCCTGGGTCTTCTAGGCTCTAGCTTTTATTTTGATATATGTTTTGAACTTTTCATTCAATGGATTTCATATTCCATGAATATTTTAGACATTTGACAGTAACACTATTTATATTTCTAATGTGTTATTTAGTTTAACTTATTAGTTATTTCCTTCAAAAATTTGCATTTATAGTCATGTGATCAATGTAAACTTGTGTATGTGTGCAAAGTAGCTTCTATTTATCTCAATTATTGTGTCTTTAATGTTGATTTATTAAATGATGCATGCAAAAAGTTTTAAATCCTTAAAAATCTTTGAATTTCTTGGTTTTTCAATTTGCTGAGTCCTTGCCGACTTTGGACGTTGAGTTTGAGTCCGAGTCCAAGTCAAAAAATTGGCTTGCCAAGTGTGAATCTTGTAACTATGGTTTGGTTTATTAGTTTGGTAAGAGTGCTAATTGTGTTGTTCATATTTAGAAGGGTTTGCAGGAGTAGTTGGGCTGTCTTCTCAATTTGCTCCATAATAGTTCAAGTGGTCCTTTCTTTGTGTTGCAAGAATGCCCTCATCTCATCTTCATAAATTTTTCTCCTAGTAGAAGGTCGACTATTTGTATAAAAATGGAGTCGTAGATTTTAAATATGCCCTTCAATCTTTTCTCTATTACCTGGCCAAAGAAGGCCAATTGTTGCCTCTCTGCCACCAATGTGAATCCCACCTTTGTCGCTTATAGACACTTCGTTCTTGCAACTTTAATTAACAAAAAAAATGACAATCCATTTGTCGGGCTCTCCTTAAATACTGGCATGCT
Organism: Chamaecyparis obtusa; assembly: GCA_027943335.1. Classification (NCBI taxonomy): domain Eukaryota; kingdom Viridiplantae; phylum Streptophyta; class Pinopsida; order Cupressales; family Cupressaceae; genus Chamaecyparis; species Chamaecyparis obtusa. Next base: position 59,957 of record BSBK01007952.1, read on the forward strand.
GCAGGAAATAAATGTGGTATAATTGCCTGGACTTCACTTCACTCTTCTCCGTACCATCATACCAAAAAATCGATGCAAATATCACTAGTGGCGTACTTTCAAATTACTTCATCGAGATTTAAATCTCCAAACCTCTAAAAAATAAATAATATTTTCCAGCTCATTAAAGGAGGCCACCCACTTGGATAGAACATTGACCACTTCATTCCTAACACAATGTGTATGGGATAATTTGAATTCATTAAAAGAATTTAACAATGTTACACGGGGACACGTCCCCCCTAAACCCAGACGTTCCTAGAACGAGGACATCCTTGGGACTTGGGGACGCTGTTCCCAAGTTCCCATGGCGTCACTCGTCAACTGCTCGATCGTTGTTGGGATGCAAGGATGTCTCGGCGTCCCCAGATTGTTGAGGGTGACACTTAGGCTTCCTTTGATTGTTTCGGGGACATTTGGGCATGCCCTGACAACTTCCTTTTTTGCATTGAGTTTTTTTTTTAAATAACATTTATCATGAAGGGCTTCGGGTGTAGGGCTGGTTGGTGTTCCTTTGGCGGGTCTTGAACATTAGGAGTCTAGTAGTTCCAGTGATAACGAGTATGCCTTGAGGCCGACCTCCCGAGGTATGATTAGAGATCTCACTTCACTACATTTTGACATTGTTTTGATATCGTGCCACTCATTGTAATCATCTTTATGATATTTTTGACATAGTTGGAAAACTCGCCAAAACCCAAAATTTGCCAAGGCCTGAAAAAAATTTCGCAAAAAATTTAACCAGTTTTTGGCAAAAACTCGACAAAAAACTCTGGAACTTAAAATTGCTTAAATTTAATTAGAAATGCATTTTTTTTTGGCAAAATTCAATGAGAAGATGCATGCATTGAGTTAATAAATGAGAACACAAAAGAAGCAAGTTGAGACTAGATATATTTAAATGCGAAGTGGGTGTTGGCAAGTCGTCTATACTGAGGTATATGACTTGATATAGTGTTGTCATTATGGCAACAAAGTCATATAGCAGTTTGGAGTTAGGGCATTTGATATAAAGATCAGAATTCGGTTAAGTGTTGAAGACTGGACAATGTACAGAGTTCTAGCAGCTCAGAGCATCAGCGCACGTGTGTATAGATGAATTATGGTATGCGCCCTGGAAGTTAAGTTTGTTAGACTATACTCATGCTTAGTCTATAAACGCATAAGAAGATGTGCAAGGATGTGAAAGTTACAGTCAGTTGAAAGTGCACAGCCAGTGTGTGCCAGCAGAGAACAGAGCATAGAGCGACAATTAGTATTTTGGTTTGCGGTGATAATGTAATGTTGTAAAGGCTACGCGCCCATTGTATTTAGGTTGCCGACATGTTTATATGTTTAATTGTAAGCACGCTTAAGCCAATTCATTTGGAAGCATTGTTTGTAATTAGTTATAGGGCCGACCTAATTGTTTATTTTGTATGAGTGTATAAATATAAGATGTGCCCATTGTATTCGGTATGGAAGTTGATATAGAGTTGTGACAAGCAGAGCATAAATATGCGAAGAGTCAAGAAGATGTATTAGAGCTTTGCAAGAGGTCAAAGCATCAGTGCATCAAAGGAACTGGTTTGACAAGCAGTGTCACAGTGACAGTTCACCTGGCAGATATAATGTGTATCTAAGATCAGAAGGTTGTAGCCTTCACCATTTGAGCAGTGAGCTCTAGGACAGTGAGTCCACTCCCCTAACAGGGATTATTTTAAAAGACTCCTAACAGGGTCCGATCCTTAACAAGGTCTACTGTACTTAAAGCATTGTAAAGCTACTCCTAATAGGGTAAAGGATCTTCTAACAAGGATCACAAAACACTAGTGCAGAATATTAGTGGGTGTCAATTCCCACTGGGGTTTTTACCTATTTGGGTTTTCCCGTAACCATATTGGTGTCATGTGTTGATTTCATGTTTCATGTTTATATGAATGTTTAATTCAGTACTTAAGCATTTAAGTTCAGCATAAAGATTAAAGTGAAAAGTTAAAATATAGTGAACATTGATTCACCCCCCCCCCCCCCCCCCCCCCCTCTCAGTGTTCCCATTCCTAACAATTCGTATTAGAGCTCTGGTCCTCAGCAAAGAAGTTTAAACACTTGAGGAGATCATGGACAAAGCAAAAATGAAACATCTGAAGAAAAATCTTGAAGCTGCTCTTGAAGACCTGGACAAATCTGAAAGAGAAATTGAAGAACTAAAAGAGAAAGTCCGTGATGCTCAATTAGTTATCAAAAAGCTAAGAAGGGATCTGAAAGAATGCTCTAACAGTGATCTAGGAGCAAAGGTTAAGAAACTGAATGAAGACAATGCATCTATGAAAGAACTACTTGAAGAATTTGATGATAAGTTGATCAAGAATCAGGAAGTCTACAATGAACAAGTCAAGGAGAACCTTCAACTCAATGAGGAATTAAGGGAAGCCAATTTGGAAATCTTGGAGCTAAGGAATAGCAAAGAAAGATTGGAGGCTGAATTGAAGGAAGCAAAGAATCACATTGAGAAATTGCACACCAGTTCTGATTTAATAGAATCTTAGTTGTATGCAAGAAGAGCCAAAGGAGACACTAGCTGTATTGGATACAATGAAGCACAAAATCAGATTGATAATATGCGAGCAAGAAAGGAGACACAAAAAGACTCTACTGATATTGAAAAGACTGAAGATCAAACCAAAGACAATGGTGGACCACCTAAGAATGAGCGCAAGCCTGTAGAACGCACTTGTTTTGCATGTAACAAGCATGGACACATTGCAAGGAACTGTACAGAGGTAAGACCTTTTAATGGCTACTGTTATTCATGCAATAAATTTGGTCATAGAGCTATGAATTGCAAGACTAGTAAGAAGAACAGGATTCAACATGATCAGAGAAATCATAATCAGACAAATGTAAGAAGTTCCCAAAATGTTACATGTCAAATATGTAACTATAATGGTCACTCAGCCAGAACATGTAAAATGGTGACTCATGTCAATGCGCCAAGGAATATTAGACCTCCAATCATTTGTCACTCTTGTAACAAGGCTGGACATATCTCAAGATTCTGTAGATCAAGGACGCAAGGTCAAGAAAGCCCTAAAAAGGCCGAAGAACCAGTATTGGATCAGAGGATGCGAGCTTGATTTGGTCAGAAGGAATTAAGGACAAAGTTGATGAGAATGTATTGGATGCATTCGCAGTGGACGCACCCTCTACATCTGGATGAATGGCCCTCAGGGTCATAAGGGGAGCTAATTTAGCTCTAGACCCCTGCGTGGCTGGTATACTCATCCTCAGAGTATGCACCTTTCGATTTAAGCTTTTGGAGTGAATAGGAACCTTCGTGCAAGAGCGCACATACTGATTGTTAGCAGAACTCGAGTTGGAAATATTGAAGTGACAGCTTGGTTTACGCGACAAGCATTAATGGCGGAATTCTCACTTTAAGTACATAGAAAGTTGTTTAATTACTCATTGCATTCGAATTCAGAGCGATTGAAGAGCAGAAAGAGCCTTGGAAGTTGTTGTGGAGACTTGGAGATTGATCTATCAGCGTTTGCAGTGCATTTGGTCAGTTGTAGAAACCCTAGTTCATCGCGCCGATCCAAAAGTCATCAGATTATCTTGGAAATCAGTTGGAAAGCGATTAACAAGTAAGTCATGGCCACTCCCATTGTTTATGATGTCGCTGAGAAGAAGAGATATGTATTCAAGAAACATCCATTTAAGTCAACCCTAGATGATTTAGAGGGAGCTTTCTCCCGCACGCCTATGGGCGTCATGCATGTGGAAGACATTAGGGCATATATGTACTGCAAGAAAGAACCAGTTGGGTTGGACAGGTTAAGGGCGCACATGGATACCATGTTGAAACCAGACAAAACATTCATGGATGAATATGCTAAATGGAATGATCACCCTTTAGTTGAGTATGCTACGGCATATGAATTCTATGAGATAGAATGGATTAAGATATTATTGAGCAGAATTCATGATGATTTGTTCTGGATAGGAGATGTGCCAGTAAGAATCACCAGTGACCTATTACATGAGATGACAGGCCTCTCTAGAACAGGCGCCATCCTTCCTGTAGGCAAGGATGTCAGAAAGATGGTTGAGCAAACATGTAAGTCTAGGAGCGATAGGTGCGGCATGACAATTGAGCCTATTGAACAAGCATACATCAAATTGATGTCTATGATACTGGGATACAAGTTTCATCACACCAGCAGGGTGAATAGTGTGTCTGCGGGCACTATTCTAGCAGCCATCAGACTTGTGAAGGAAGATGGAGAGTTCAACTTGTGTGAGATCTTGCGCGCATAGTTGATTGATAACATCAAAGCTATCAAGCATGACAAGACAAAGATATTCAGGTTTGGGTCATTAATCATCTACATGTACCTTCATTCATATTGTTGGGAGAATATCAGATTTGTATTTGGACAAGTCCATTCCAACCATGCCACAGATATCCAACAAGGCATCCACTGAAAGCACATTAAGAGACTATATCACATTGGAATTGAAGACCTTTAGAGCTAAGATGCAAATGAGGTACAGGATTCCAGAGAGCATTGTGGAAAAGTACAAGGATACAATATGCTTTATGGTTGAAATTGATACAACTTGTATGGAAGCTGTTGAGCCAAGAACTAAGTGGATTCATCCACTTGGGTATGAGGTAGAGGAACAAGTCCTTGAAGCATATGCGCAGGTACTACTATCAGCCCCCATAGATCCTAATGAACCTAGATGAGGAACATATGAGGAAAAGACAAAAGAAATAGATGCAAAGCTAAACAGCACAGCAACAAAAAGAAAGGTTGCTAAAGTCACATCAGAAATCTTGAGAATACATGGTGTGTCTCAAGCAGACCTTGATAAAGCAAGGGATGAAAAGATTGCTTTGGATCTGAAGAGCGCAGATAAAACTAAGGCAGAATCACATGATCCTAAGATGAAGAAGATACAAATTGAAAAAGATGATAGCCAGAAGGGTAAAGAAGATGATACTTCTTCTGCACCCAAGGAAACCATTGACCTTACTGCTCCTCCCGTGTATAAGGCAATGCCAAAGAGGAAGAAAGAGGTGGCACCAGTCATCCATCCTCAAGAGTCACAAGGAACAAAAGGAACACCCAAGCACCTCCTAAAGTAAGCTTCAAACCCAGTCTCAGTGTGCTAAGTGCCAGAATAGTTGATGAGGGAAGAATTGACCAAGTAGGGAAATTCTATGACACGTATAATGAAATAGACAAATCTGAGATTCATGGTATGTTGGTCAAGCACATGTTAAAGTTCAAGAAAACAGTCTTGGAACTAAACACCATGATTCCTGACAAAGTATGGAATATCCTTGAATTCCAAAAGAGACAGGCCATTGAGGAAGATCAGCAGATAAGGGAAAAGATTCTTGATGATACCCTTCCTGTATGTGAGCTAGAAGAGAAGAAATTACTGTTAGATCTGGTGAAGCCTCACCTCAGAACAAAGACAAGAACTCTGAACATAATGGATAAGAATTATGAGTTAATTGCAAAAGAGACAGAAAAAACCTTTGAGAAGGTATTTATGTATAGAAACATGTATCCACCTACTGCACCCACAGCTAATGTACCCACAATGGTTACCAAAGGGTCAGAGACCATCAAGGAACAATCTACAGGTCATAAGGATTCAACGCTTGCAGTGGAAGTACAAACAAAGTTAGATAAGTCTGTGCCCATGTCAGAATCACTCAAAGACAGCACCATTATCATTGATAATGTGGAGATAGCCATGGTGGCCACTGACACAGAATTGGACAAGTTTGAGGAAGCTTTTGTGAGCACACAAGAAGCTGAAATTTTATGTAGCAACACACCTCCTAGTCAGCAAGAAGAGGTATTGATTGAAAATGTAACAGATAAGGAAGAAGAAGATAAGATGGAAGAAAATGAACAAGAGAAAGATGAAACTTCTGTTGATCTAGCCATGGTAAAACTAGAAGTGATGGATAGCACTCCCATCTCTCCCTCCTCAGCATTGTTGTCAAGTTTGACACCTGACACATCCAGTTTGGATTCATGGAGAGAAGAAGACCTGATTAAGTTCAGCGTCCTAGTTATGGAGAAGGCAAAGGAGAAACAAGTCATGAGAAATCCTCTCCTTGTGGAATCTGTGAACATTCTGAACAGTTTGTTGCCTATAGACAAGAAAGTGTCTAAGGTACACTCTGTTGATGATGTGAGTATAGTTATCTCACAGTTCAAAAGTAATTTTTCAAGCCTTGAAGAATCTGCATCCAAAGTTGCAGAAGAGAAGTACCCGAAGAAGAGATTGAATGAGTTGATGAGCAACTTTGCACTAGATTTGAATTCACTCAAGACAGGACAAGCAGCTTTAAAAGAATTTGCTGATCAAGGAAGGAAATTCATTGCAGACTGCATGGATCAGGATAAGCTTACTGATGCCCATCTTAAGAAAATAAAAGAGGCAAAAGCTATGATTGAGCAGGTGAAGAGTTTAGTGATAGACACATCCACTGATGTAAACATGTGCAACAATGTCTACCAAGGTCAGTTGGACAAAATTGAGAAGGCAGAGAAAGAGATGGAAAAGATAAGGTCTAGACAGACTCAGTTGAGGAATGCTCTTGCGCCCTCACTAGACATTCTAAATCAGAACATCAAGGAGATTGATGCCACAATGGTGACATATGATCAAGGTCCTACCACAGATTTGAAGAAGATGGAGAAGCTCCAGTATGCTTTATGCGCCCATCTCCAGATAGTTAACTCATTGATAACTTTTAGGAAGAAGGAGATCCAAAACCTTAAGATAGCATATCCGGATGTTTTCCCAAAGTGAGTATGTGTAGATACAGTTTTTTGGTACACCTTTGTCATTAATGTCAAAGGGGGAGTTGTGTATAAAATATGGAGTATAATATGTATAGGGAGATATAAGATTATGTATAAGAAATGTATAGAAGACAAAAAGTTTTTGTGTTAAGGAACAGTTAGCAACTTGGCCATATTCTTTTGTTGCCATCAATGACAAAGGGGGAGATTGTTGGCAAGTCGTCTATACTGAGGTATATGACTTGATATAGTGTTGTCATTATGGCAACAAAGTCATATAGCAGTTTGGAGTCAGGGCACTTGATATAAAGATCATAATTCGGTTAAGTGTTGAAGACTGGATAGTGTACAGAGTTCCAGCAGCTCAGAGCATCAGTGCACGTGTGTACAGATGAATTATGGTATGCGCCTTGGAAGTTAAGTTTGTTAGACTATACTCATGCTTAGTCTATGAACGCATAAGAAGATGTGCAAGGATGTGAAAGTTATAGTCAGTTGAAAGTGCACAGCTAGTGTGTGCCAACAGAGAACAGGGCATAGAGCCGACGGTTAGTATTTTGGTTTGCGGTGATAATGTAATGTTGTAAAGGCTATGTGCCCATTGTATTTAGGTTGCCGACATGTTTATATGTTTAATTGTAAGCACGCTTAAGCCAATTTATTTGGAAGCGTTGTTTGTAATTAGTTATAGGGCCGACCTAATTGTTTATTTTGTATGAGCGTATAAATATAAGATGCGCCCATTGTATTCGGTATGGAAGTTGATATAGAGTTGTGATAAGCAGAGCAGAAGTATGCGAAGAGTCAAGAAGATGTATTAGAGCTTTGCAAGAGGTCAAAGCATCAGCGCATCTAAGGAACTGATCTAACAAGCAGTGTCACAGTGACAATTCACCTGACAGATATAGTGTATATCTGAGATTAGAAGGTTGTAGCCTTCACCATTTGAGTAGTGAGCTCTAGGACAGTGGGTCCACTCCCCTAACAGGGACTATTGTAAATGACTCCTAACAGGGTCCGACCCTTAACAAGGTCTATTGTACTTAAAGCATTGTAAAACTACTCCTAACAGGGTAAAGGATCTTCTAACAAGGATCACAAAACACTGGTGCAGAATATTAGTGGGTGTCAATTCCCACTGGGGTTTTTACCTATTTGGGTTTCTCCGTAACCATATTGGTGTCATGTGTTGATTTCATGTTTCATGTTTATATGAATGTTTAATTCAGTACTTAAGCATTTAAGTTCAGCATAAAGATTAAAGTGAAAAGTTAAAATACAGTGAACACTGATTCAACCCCCCCCCCCTCTCAGTGTTCCCATTCCTAACAGTGGGTACAAAACCGCATTCTCACGAGGAATGTTAATGGCTAGAAGCAAAATAGTAAATAGTTTTTGTAAATCTAAACATAAATACATCATTCATTACAATTACATCTTCCTCTTCCTAACTCTAGTAAAAACTAAGGGAGAGGTACAACTAGAGGGTCTAGTCCTAGAAGCTTGCATTGGGCATGACTGTGTTGTTATATGGAGCCTAATAAGACTCAAGAGGTTTATTTCCCCCCTTCTATTGGCGTCGTTTCCCCCCAGGTTTTTTCAATGGGGGTTTGGGGGTAACGCCCCCAAGATGGGGTCAAGGGGCAGTGCCCTACGAAGCCAAAAATGATTTTTATAATTGTAAAAAGGCGTAAGGAGTTATTTTCCCCCCTTCTAGCAAATTACAAGTGAAGAAATAAAAAATGAAATTGACTAGGGCCATTTTTTGCCTTTAAATGCCAATTTTGGACTGTGGCCGAGTTTTAATGTAAAGCTCGCCAATTTTTTGGTGTGAGTAAATTTCACAAAAACTCGGCGAGTTTTTGCATCTAGCCAATGTGCCATCTATGATTTTTGATATAATAGAAATCTTCAGTGAAACCTGGGGATGTGCACCCGACCTAAAACCCCAGAGTACCCGTTGCGGGGATGTCCCCGGGATGGGTACTTGGAGTATCCAAGTACTCCTGCCGCCGCCCAAGCATTGCCACACTTCAGCCGCACTTGCCATTGCACCGCTTGGGTGCTTGGGGATGTTTGGGGTACTTGGGTGCTTGGGGACGTCAGGGGTATTTGGGTGCTTCATCCACTCTATTAAGAGGAACAAACTTACCTCTACGAGAGTAGAGAAGCACGTGTACAAAGAGAGCCCAATAGCATGATGGGATGTAGATCTAGAGGATCCATCTCAGATTGATGAGGACGAGATTGCAGCAGAAACAGATGTGGGGTTGGTGTTCCTTTGGCGAAACTTGAGCGTGAGGAGTCCAGTAGTTCCAGCGATGAGGACTTTGGCTTGGGGGATGATTAGAGTCCTCCCATCACTACATTTTGTCATTTTGACATGATTTTATACTCATTTTGATATTGATCGTTATTCATATCATGCATTATGCTACTCATTGTAATCTCTTTATGATATAATTGATATTTGATAGAACTAGTATAAATCCTATTTGCTGATAATTTGAATTTTGATTTTTGAATGTTACTATTGGGTATGTACTATGTTACTATGTTGAATGTTCAGTGGGTCTGGTTCGTGTTGCAATTTTGCTATGTTCAAGTATTTCAATTTGGTATGTTATATTGAAACATCATTTCATAACTAGCATTTCAAGTTGTATATGTATTGTATTCAGCACCCCTCCCCCCCTACCCTCGCCGCTGTCCCCCCACCGTCCCGAAATTGAGGCTCTTTTTTTTTCCTGCACTCGAAACTTGTCCCGACGTCCCCCCATCCCGTCCCAACGTATCCCCGCGCCAGTGTTACACTGGAAATCTTCCATTTGCCAATTTGATAATTTAAAATTTTATTTAGTATTGAGTATTTTAATTTCTATTTAGTAATTAATAATTCGATATTCAAAACTTCAATGTTCATTGTCCAATGTTCAAGTATTTACTATTTAGTATTTGACATTTGCAATTTTGCTTCTTAATAGTCTTATACATCTTTTCATAACTAGCATTTTAAGTACCATATGTATAGTATATAGTATATACAACAACGTTCCACCACTCCCCTCCCCTGCCATCCCCAAATTGAAGCCCTTTGTCCCAACGTCTCGGAAACCTGTCCCCCCTTCCACCGTCCCACCGTCCCTGATGATGATGTAACTATGGAATTTAATAATTTATAAATAGGTTTAATAAACCTATTCAAATTCCATGCCAAGGCTGCCCCTGAATAAGGGTGTGAATAATAATCAATTAGTCCCCCTTCACGTGCAGTTTTCCATCCTTCAACTTTTTTGCCATGACCACTGCCTCCAAAGCTGCTCGGGCTTCTGCTTCATTTTAGTTCCATCCCTAAGTTTTTTTTGCTCCTATTGCCAGAATGTTTCCATTTGAATCCCTTGCAACCATTCCTGTCCCTGAAGGACTAGGATTCCCTTTCCAAGCTTCATTGAAATTAACTTTAGTCCATCCTTCTTCAGGACACATCCACTTCTGACCCTTCGACGTATGCCCACCTGGATGAACTCAATTAGGCCCATTAAGAGGCCGTATCTTGCCTGGTTGTTACTTAGCAAATCAAATGAAAAACTACAAAGTGATTTCAAATCAAGAGCTGAAGCAAATAGTTAAGCACGATAGGATATTGAAGTGAAGTTTGTGTCGTTTCAGATCTCTACTCTTGTTTTCTGATCTAGTTAATGCTGCTCTTTTTTGTTTGCAGAGATCAATTAAGGCTGAAGAAGAAACTGGAAATGGCAGAAAGGTACTATATGAGAAAGTGCCCCTGCTTTTATCAGGGTGATGTACCATTCTTTTTAATTATTTCTGCAGCGTTCTAATCATATGATCTTTGTGATGCAGGAAAAACCAGGTGCTTGTAGACCAGATTGAAGAATTCCGGCAATCGACTCAGGCAGGGGTTGCTGTGGACGGGACCAAGAAAGAAAGAGCATTGAATGAAAAACAAGTTGAAAACATGCTTTGCACAGCCGAGCCAAGGTTGCAGACTGATGTAGGTAGTGGGCACGGAAGTGCAGAGAGGTCACCACTGCATGTGCTCAACTGCTAAGCGTCAGAACCCTCTCTTCCCCAGGTTCTATTGCACGTTAGCTATATAATTAAAGATTTTGCGAGTTTCAGCAGATTTGTTTTTCGAAGTTTTCTGGCATAAAGGAGTCTTTAATTCCCCCCGCTTTTTCGATTTGATGGTAAAATATCGCAAGCTACGTCAAATAGCAGCAGCAGATTGTCCTCGACTGCAAATTCCCTACCAAAGAAAGATGGTAGTTGAACATATCATCATCTGAATTGAAACTATAATCTCATTAGTAATAGCCATTCTTACATGCAGCAGGGTAAATGCATATGATGCGAAGGGATTGTGCCATGATAGTGAAACTACTTCAACTGTTATATCATTTCAAGCAGTTTTGGTGCAATACACCGTTTTACGGGAACAATGTGGACGTTTACAGCAATTGGATTTTGTAGAGTTTTGGAATTATTGCATGGTGACGCTTCTTTTTATGAATTGTATAGAATGTCTCCGAGTTGTATAAAAAACAATTTGACAGGATTTTTCAACAGCTTTCAGTATTATATATTTGTATTTTTGTTCCCCTGTAACACAGAATTTAGAATTGACTGCACCATGTTTTTGGGTTCCATGTGTGGATATCCTGTTTGATTCCAAATGAACGAAGCCGAAGTGTAAGTCGAGCAAAAGCGATTATTGTTTTCGCATATGTGTTCATATATTGCCACTCCTTGCTTTTTATGATTGTATTATAAGCTGGTTGAAAAACATTTATAAATTTGAAATAGTTTCAAATTTTTAAAATTTAAAAGATATATCATATTCTATGCCTGGCACGTTATAAGATTTACAAAAATAAATTTTATTAAGTTATGATGAAATTATGGCAGTAGATATCTTAATTTTAATATTTTAAAAAGTTGTAAAAAGCTTTGACTTATCTTCATTCGACTTGTTTTGGGAAACCCCTTAGTTCCAATCACTTTTTTTCATTGAACTATGAAGCAATTCCTAGGTTTGGTTTTGTTATATCTGATCTAACTCTTCCTTCAAAGCTTTTATCCAACTTTTATCCTTTTTTGTTTCTATGTAAGTTTTTGGTTCTATCTCAGAAAAAAAGCAATAGTTTTTTTTTTCACTTACCTGGCAAGTATTCTTCTTGTCTAAATGCATTTGTCTCTATCTCTAATGATATGATCCACAGAATGATGCCTCTATACATATTTAGTAGGTGTCGTCAGATTTTGTTTAGATGCCTTTTTTTTTTCTTCAGATCCTTCTGTCTTCTAGAGCTTTTTTTCTTCCATAAGAGTAGCAAAGATATCTTCCAACTCAATTTTAGGCTCAAGAGAAGACTAACTATTGGGAATTAGTGTTCACATACGTGTTAGGAATATTATGAAGCATAAAATGATAAGTTTATGGATTTGTTGATTGTTAAGAATATCAAATAGTTCTAGTACGTTGTTAGCGTGCCATATTATAATTATTTGTTATTTGGATGTAGTCTAATGGTTGGTATTATGAGATGTTGAGCAACTCATATATAATAGGAGTTTGTTTATTTGTTACCCTATAATAATGGAGTTGTTATAGGAAACTTCCTATAATATAGGAAATATAACTCCTATATATGTATGTAATTTGTATTGAGTGGAATAAGAAGCATTGTTATTTATGCATAAAAATGACAGCTTCTATGACTACCATATTTCTTATATTGAATTCATTCCTCTTTTATCCAAATATTTGCACTCTCTACAATTCTTTTTTAGCCTTGTGGTATAACATTGGTATGCCTTATTTATAGTAGAATACTCCAAAAAGATTCCCTCGTCACATCTTGCATCAAACTTCCCATGATTGTCTTCATCTCTTCTGATATAGCTTTTTCTCCCAAGGATCCTAAAATATTTAACAGTAGGTGCATTTCCAAATGATAATTCATAAGGTGTCTTTGTATGATTTACTCTTATCTATACTCTGTTAAGAAAATAAATAGTATGTACATCTCTCTAGTATACATTAGATAGATTAACATCTTTTAACATAGTTATAGCCATTTCTACAACTATTGTATATTTGTTTTCAACTACTTCGTATTGTTGCGGAGTCCTAGGAGCAATAAATTGTCTTATCTCATGAACTTCTCAAAAACTATTAAATTCATGTGAAATAAATTCTTCTCTATCAAATCTCAAACACTTGATTCTAACATTCATTTGATTTTCAACCAATTTTTTGAAAATCTTAAACCTATGCAATGTCTTTGATTTTTCTCTTAAAAATATGACCCAAGTCATTCTAGAATAATCATCAATAAGTAGCATAAAGTGCCTTTCACCATTCAATGCTATTGTCCTTGTGGATCCACATAGGTCTCTTTGTACCAGCTCAAATGATCTTGCAGTTGAGTACTTCTTGTTTTTGTACTTGTTTTTGGTCTTTTTTCCCAATTGATATTCTATGCAAATAGCATTAGTAGGCTTGTTGATTTTGGGAAGGTCCCTCACAATATTACTAGAACTAATCTTCACCATATTAGCAAAGTTGATATGTCCCATCGTCTTGTGCCAAAGCTGAATTCACTGCTCTAGGCCAAAGAACAACTACCTCCATTCTTCTCTTTGAGCTAATAAACATTTCTATTTCCCATACCTTTTGCAATAATTGTTTAAGGTCCTTTTCTAATTTCACATCTAGATCTATAAAAACTAATTTCAAATCCCTTAATGCATAGCTAGCTCACATTTATAAATTTTACCTTAGCCCTTTAACATAGTACATATCACTAGCTTTGTGTTTACCATCAATGGATATAGTTCCCTTACCAATTATGGGAGCAAAACCTTCACCAACAAATGTGATTGATCTTCCATTATAGTTTTCCATTTGATTGAACTTTCTTTTATCTCTTGTCATGTGATTTGAACATCCAAAGTCATTGATCCAAGGTCTAGATTCTTCTTTAACATGTAGTCCACTCATTACTAATTCCTCTTCATTATATTGTCTTTCAAATCTCTTATCATCACCATCCTTAATGACCAAGATTGACACTTCATCATTTGAGTCATTTCCACCCTCATCTTCTGATGAATGAGTCTTTATTGAACAATAAATCTTCTTTCTATTATGCAGTCTAATAATTTTATCATACTATTGATATTTTTATCTTTCTTCATCAGTCAACCTATAATATTCCTTAAAAGGACATTTAGTAGCATAATGTCCTATCCTTCCACAATTGAAAAATTTGAATGGTAACTTATCTTTATACTTTCTGGATCATTTCTTCAAGATTCTCTTGACAAAATTGGCTACTTCATCATTTGAACCCTAGCATTCTTCTTTTACATCTTTATTTCTTTTTAGTGGCCTTAAATGCAACATCCTTTTCATATCGACTCTTCAAGTTTAGTCATTTCAATGGTAGAATCTACTCCATAGAGTTCTTCCAAAGTGTATTTGTCCATATTAGTACTTTTTTGAATGGTGATCAATAAGGTTTTGTAGGGCCTAGTCATAGTTCCAATCACTTTCAACGAAATTCATTGTCTTCTATAGTTTCACATGTTCCTCTGATTGTATTCACAATTTCATTCACTCCATGCAAATATCCTTCAATATGCTCATCCTCTAACATTCTCAGAGTTTCAAATCTATGCTTTAGGTTTTGCAACTTGATTTGTTTGATTTTATCGTCTCCTTCATATATGCTACCCAAATTTTCCCAAACTTCATATGTAGTCTTGCATCCCATAAATTTCAACAACTCCAAATCACCCAAACCACTAATAACAACATTCCTAGCTTTTGCATTATTCTCACAAGCCTTGATCTATCTAGTCTAGGAGTAACAAATGATGAACATGTGTAAATTTTTTTGATAGCTTTTAGAACTCCAAATGGAGTGGAGTCCAAATGTGATTCCATTCTTTCCTTCCAAAATGTATAATTTGTTCCATTGAACTTTAGTACTTTGACAAGATGTTCATTTTCCAACTCAGATCTTTTACAAGCGTGATTGTCGTTGCACCAAAAGATTGACCTGTTAATGCCCGATACAATCACTAGACTTATAGAATCCACATGAGGCGGTTATTCCCTTGTCATGAATCACGAGGGGAGCGCTGACCATTTTGCCAACAATCTCCCCGTCAATGTTACCCCCTAGGATTTGCACTTGTGACCAAGCTCTGATACCACTTGTTACAAGTGTGACCTCCATTGCACCAAAAGATCGACATGTCAATGCCCGATACAACCACTAGACTTATAGAATCCATAGAAGGTGGTTAGTCCCTTGTCACGAATCTCTAGGGGAGCTTTGATCATTTTGCCAACAAGATCTACCTCATGCAGTTGAGCTTTCTGTAATAGGAACTTGACTCTGATACCAATTGTTGAACACTTTTGGATGCTAAGAGGGGGTGAATTAGCATTTACGAATAAACTCAACTAATTCATTCATACCCCTATAGAATTTAAGCTTAAACCGACTAATCATCAATGCAAAATATAGCAATGAACACATACACATGAACATCAGATTTACATGGAAAACCCAATATGGAAAAAACCATGGTGAGAATCTACTTTCTATATGAATAACTACTTACAATATTTATTTTAGGCACATTGCCAAGGAAGTACATCACTCCCCAATGTGGAAATTACAAAGTAAATCACACTACTTTAGTGCAATACACATTGCACAAGCTAAACAATCTTCCAACAAGTTCAAGGAAATGATGAAATAAAATATATAGGATCTTTTGATCAACCTCTTTAGATAATTTGTCAAATTCACACTCTTCAACCTCTATTCTTTCTCAATCACATTACTCTACCTCCATATTCAATCCATACATGATTCACACCAATTCTACACACAATTCATCCTTTCACACTCATATATATACAAGCTAGATCATATGAAATTCAACTAGATACACCACAAAAATATAAACAATATTTTTACAATGTCAACCATCATGAGCACATCTATTTAATGTGTTCTACCCCAGGAGATAAAACCCAATATCTTTATAACACGTCATCCATAAATGGTTTCATTAAAGAAAAAGTATCACAACCACCTTTAAGATCAAACCCAAATGAAACATGTAGAAAACATTAAAGTAAACTAGTAGGTTAGCCCACAAAACACATTTCAATGCATATGAAACCATGTGAAGCACATCATACCACGATAGGACCAAATTCATTCTCTTAACCCTTCCTCCAATGCATATCCAAACTAATAAGTCATAAATAGTTCATCAAAATTAGTTGAGTTGGTTAGAGACCAACACAAATAGTATTATCACACTCAAAACAACTGATCTTCAGTACCTGAGAAAACTAACACAAGAATTTGAACTGAAACATTGCGTAGATGTTAGAAACATGTCTACCAAATCATATACCCTATGATTCCAATGCAGAGCATTCTCTGAACTTGTCATGACCATTCCTGACAAGCAATGTTTTCATCAACAAACAAAAAAATACTTCTTATTCTAAAATATTGTGGCTTTGAGTAAAAGATAGTGCAAAATTCATAGACCATGTATTACAATACCGACACCACAAGCCAAAAAATTCCTATATAGAGGAATGCAAAGCTTTCTTCCATTAAAATTTCAAATTCACTTTCCAACATTTTTTAGCTTCCCATTCATCTATTTTTCTAGATACATCTCATACAATCCTTTTATCAACAGTCATCAGATTAATCATGTAAGCACGAGTACTTCAAATACTCTTTCTTCCATATCAAACTTCAGATACTCTTTCCTTCATATCAAACTTCAAATACTCTTTCCTGCATATTAGACGTCAAGTATTCTTTCCTACATATTAAACTTCAAGTACTTTTTCTTGCATATTAGACTTCAAATACTTTTTTTGTTACTCTTTAGCATTAGGCTCACTTTAATGCACAATGCATGTTGACATCAGTGACAACATTGAACACATAAGCTAACGCTTACTAGTTCTATGGAGAGGAGTCACTATTCATGATATCAAGTATTTGACTTGTGAAGGATGTAATTCTCTCTTATACACTATTTATTTCAAAGGTCATTTGTGATATAATAGAATAATAAATGTGCCATATTACCTACATCATATGTTGACAAGAATGGAAATAAAATTTAGAAGGTAAAGAATACAATCTTCTTTGCCCTATTAGAGTTTGCTAGTGTTATTGGTAAAATGGCACATTTGAATACAATACCCTAACATTTCCTAGGAGGAATTCAAAGAATGGGATAATTTATAGAACAAACTTCTTAGAAATGTTTTAGCTCATGAACATGACATGGCTAAAGGGGATGATAATGAAGCCAGCTAGGGAAATGTGCAAGAAGATGAAGACTGTGATGATAATAAGGAAACTAGTAAAAAATATGGTTTAGCTCCCACTACATCACCTATCTTAGGGGATACTAAACATGTTAATCTAGGATTAAATTAAGAACTAGAGGAATGACTTGCACAAGAAAACCATCTTGACTTAGAAACCTTCCAATATCATCCACCAACAACCATTGGTGAATCAACTTTAGCTTATTCAAGTCCTCCAATAGTGTCCTCACTTGAGTGGACTATCTCTTCCCTAACTATGAGGTTAAATAAGTGGAACCATTCAACTTATCCTAAGAGGAGACACGAAAAGAAAAAATCTCAGAAACCATCGAAGGAAAACATCCCTAACTCTAGGAAGGAGGAGAAGAAATGTATGGAAAAGAAGGATGAAGAATGGGAACAAACCCAATAAAGAAGAAGAGGAGTGTAGTGATGAGATTAAGGAATGTAAATACAATGAAGAATCTAATATTGAGGTAAATTTTTGAGAGTTCACAACTAAACCTAAAACCAATTCAAAGCATAAAAATAAAAGTGGAATAGGAATGAAAATTCCTAAAGGATGTTCTCACCACCTTCAAAAGAAGGACAAAGTCTAGAAGAATTCCAAACATGACTTCCATAATAATTAAATAGATTTTGAATGAGAAGTTTCGTTTAGGGACATGACAAATCTAAAAGCATTTGTAGAAAAAGAGAAGTAATAAAAAAAAAGATGAATATGGAGATCAAGAAATTGAAGGAGAAGAACAATATCAAAATCCTAAATTAATATTGATCAAGATGAAGAAATTGAAGAAGATCCTTTTATGGACCTAAAATCAAGACAAGAACATTCGAACATAGGATTATATAGCACCCATAAAGTCTCCTATAGAGCCAAGGATTACCCCTGAGTATATTTGAATAGAAGACAATGTTGAAGGTGATTTGTAGGAAGCACTTCAAATAATTAAGGAACAAAAAGAACAAATGAAGCAGTCTAAAGTAAGGGAACACAAACTATAAGGAAAGGTAAAGGAGTTGGAAACTCATCTAACATTGCAACAAGGAAAGAGTGCATAAAAGAAGAGGTCATATAGTATGACTATTATGGGCTCAACATGTAAGAAGCCCCATGTTAAACATATATCTCGAACTACAACCAACGACCTTTGGAATTGCACTTTAGCATGCTCGCCTTAAATTTGTTTGGTATCAACAATATAATACACACACACACACACACACACACACACACACACACAGAGAGAGAGAGAGAGAGAGAGAGAGAGAGAGAGAGAGAGAGAGTACCCCCTACAATAACATCTGTAAGGATATATAAATAAAGAGGTTAATAGTCAACCTAGAAGAAATGATTGACCTTGAAAATGAACTAAGGAGATGCATGCCACCAGTGAAAGTATACTAATTATATCTATAGTAGAAATTCCTTTTCTTATAAATTAGTCAACTATTAAGTAATTTATTAACTTTGTTGATAAATCTTAGGTCATATATAATTGCTTTCTCATAATTTCTACAAGATGTTCAAGACTAATTATGTGATTTTTTTCTCCAACCTGGTAGTGTTGTACAATTTTACTTGGAATCTTCTTACAACTATATATTGGTGACTTACAAATAAGAGCCCTAATTTCCTACTTTACGAATGAATAGGAATAGGAAATCTTGTTTGGAGCTTACCAGGAAACGGATAAGAATCACCCATTATATATACGATTAAATCAAAAGAGCCATGTAAGATAGTTGATGAATGGGTTGATATAGTGGCAACAAGGAAGGTTGTAGTCAAAATACACTAATGCAGGATACAAGATTACAATAGAGAATAGGAACTGATAGCTAGAAATGATAGGGAAATCAAATATTTTTGTCAAAACAAGTGGAATGAGCTAACCCAAGAGTTGAAGAAAAAAGAACCACTCTTCATCAACCATTGAATAACACTTGAGCCTAGAGTAACGAGGTACACCAATGTAGATTTGAATATAGATAGTAGTTGGCTTCCATTAAGATTTCATATAGTGTTCCTCTTGTATCTAGTGCCAAACTAGACAGGGAGGAAATTGGTGTACCTTAATAAAGAATGAGAGCGATGAGACTAGACAATGGGGCAGAAATATTTTTATGTGACAAAAGGTGTAGGGTTACCGAGTGAATATATTTTAGGACTAATGTGCTATACCTTAACAATATGCCTTAGTTATTGCTTGAGGACAAGAAACTGCTTAAGCCATGGGGTGTGATGAGTCATACAATAGGTTTCTTTATAAAACCTCTAGATTACACTTAATTATATAATTTATTAGACTTTTATACTTGACATTGTGCCTGTTAAAATTATTATGATGCTATACATATAGTATAATGATATATGATATATATAATACATGGTTGTTGTATGATTTTTTGATTGGTTGTAATTATATGATGGTTTGGATAAAAATGAGGTGTATGTATATTAGTTCTATTATGTTTGACATTTAACTTTAGAAGAAAGCAATCCACATGTAGCCAATGGTGACCCTTGTCATGTTCATGTGGAATACGTCAAGGCCACAAATCAATGTATATGCCCTCACCTTTATGACCCTATCTTGCAGTTCCAACATGTGAATAAGATGGAAAAATCATGTAATTGGCAATGGTTAGCTGTTGAATGCATACTCTTTCCTTGCAAGACTATATAATGTGTGATGCATAATTTGAGTCCCAGCTTTTGAATTTAATGTTGCTAAATTATGTAGTTATGGATATAATTAAAAGAATAAGTCATATCTTTAGAATGAAATTTTCTAGAAGAATTCAATAATAGCTATGTACATGATCTCTGGGGCTACCTATAAAGTCTAGAGTGGTCTTGTATTATGTGGTTTGAATGATACTGGATTTTACCTAGATTGTAGATGTAGAAGTAGAGGAAGATTTCTTGATATTTTATCAGTATTATTAATGCAAGTAAATGATTGATATCAATCTAAGTTAGGTTCTTCATTTATTTAGATGTAATGCCCCACCAAGGAACCCAGGAGAAATTAACCTAAAACATGTGACTAATTTTACAAAATAATTTTTTTCTTAAGAGTTTACAAACAATAATGAGAAACAAAGTGGAAGAAATAACATAAAGTCAATACATACTCATATACATAATCTCATTTACAAATTATAAATATCAAGGGTTCCTTGATGTAGAAACACATAAATATAATTTAATCTATTAAGTACAATAACCATATAAATCTTTTACATAATGAAAGTGAAGTACATCTCATAAAGAATAAACAAATACATCTAAAGCATAAGGTATACATGATAAACCACATCTATTGCACAAGCTGTAGGGCATGTAAATACAATCCAAGTACAAAGTACCAACATAAAACAAAGGAAGAATAGGAACCAATCTCCAATGATGAAGGACTAAGAAGCAACCACAACAAGGATCATGCAACAATGGTACAGGAACATCAAAGTCTCAAATGGTAAGAGAATCACTACCCCTGACCTCGTGGAAACCTGTGGTTCCACTCCCACCGCGATGAGGAGATAACATTAGACCCTACTCAGATAACAATACCAAAATAATCACCAAGTAGTACTAAAGAAAGGGTCCTTGAAGATTCCTATTTGAAAGGTACAACTCAACTTAAAGGTACACATACTAATCCAGAGGCATCCAACACACATAGGAAACCTACAATGAAATCAAGTGTCATCACATATGTCAACCCCTTGGGGACAATCTCACTGGACTCCAACTCCCAAGTGTGATCATATGTGGAACCCAAAATCCTCTCATGTAGACAAGGATAAATGATAATGCCATAACTCACCATCACTACTAGATGAGCAAGCATCTTCTCCCACTCCCATCCTTAGCCTATACTAGCACTCAAGGCACAAGAAATGAATCCATTATGTATTAATTTATTTTAAACCCCTATTAATGTATAATTATCACTTATTAAGTAATCTACTAAGGATAACCAAATGGCCACTTTCGGGTTCCAACACCTCCAACGCAAATCACTTCCCCTTTAACACCCTAGATACCTACCCTAAGTCATAAATCTCAAAAAAAATCTCATAGATCATCATGAATTATAACATCAAAATTTGGTTCCAAAGTATCACAAGAATATACATAAACATTTTCAACATGAGAAAATTGAGCTTCCATAAGTTGGGTCTTTACAAAATTGAATGCAATAAGTATGCAAGACAAACAAACATAATATAATAACCCTAACCTCACCTCTAGTAAACAATCCTTAAGGATGACATAAAAAGATTCCCTCCTAACCCATAAATGCAAAAGGAAAAACACTCAGGAATTTAATAATAATAACTAATTTGTGAAAACATCATTACACAAATTAACTTATTAAAATAATCACTAACAAAACTAGAATTACATTCTCGAATTTAAATTCCACATACTAAGCAAATCAATTTATAATGTTATTTAAAATAAATTGATTCCAGATTTATTAATTACTAAAACAATATAATTCATAAAAATTCTCAATTTAGGAAATAAAATAAGTTCCCTTAATTATTAATCAATAAAATATATTAGCTAATAATCGACACAATTCTCTACATTATCTATTATAAGAAAATATCAAATATTATGGTGCAAAATTACAAAGTACATTAAATACACACACACACATGCATTTATATTATTATTATTATTTTTTGATTGGTAATCGCTTTTGACTGGAACTTTGAACCAGTGAGTTCATCATGGGGGACCCCATCCCGTGGTGATATTACAACTATTATTGAGGCATTAAACACCTCCTTGTTGATTTGTTTTCTTGTGGTTGTTCCTCCATAAAGCCCTTATAACTCCCCTCGTTATCACTCCAAACCATGTCTATCTCTTATCTCTCTAGTCATCTTCCACATGGCATACCAAACACCCCTTATCCCTCACTCCTTATCTCTCTAGTTGCCACAGGCTACCTTATCCCTCAAACGCTGGAGCAACACACCTTATATCTCCCTTGCTGGCAGCGTGTCAACAACCCTATACCTCCCTGGACGTCTTTGCTGCCCTTGTTGGCTGACGCCTTCGCTAGTTCGAACCAAATTCCCCTTTTTGCATTCCTTGTCACACATGGTATGGAGCTAAATGCATGCCACCCCAAAATCGTTGAGCCGCCTAAACGCGTTGATATTGTTTTTTTCTAAACAACCTGCAAGGATTCAAACACGAGTCCTTCGTTTCAACATGGATTGTAGCTACCACTGCACTATGGGGTGAACCCCATTATTTATTTATTATTATTATTTTAATTAATTTAAATATATATTATATATATAAATAATATATATATTAAAAAAAGAAACTTACATTTTCTTTTAACAAAATAACCCTCAAGCCAAGGGCTACCGCCGGTAGCCCCATGTTGTCACCGACAGCATGGCTGCCGTGGCAGCTAGGCTGTCATGATAGTCATGATTGTCATCAACAACCCTGGCTGCCGCAACAACTTGTGGCTTCCGGGTGGGGGTGGGGGTAATACCCCGCCTCCACCCAATATTATATATATATATATATATTATATATATATATATATATATATATATATATATAATATATATATATATATATATATATATATATATATATATATATATATATATATATATATATATATATATATTAATATATATATATATATATATATATATATATATATATATAATATATATAAATATATAATATATTATATATATATTATTGAATTTAATTAATTAATTAATTTATAAAATCAGGATATTTTTTATTACAAACATATTATATATATATATATATTGAAAACAATAGGAGATACACACACACACACCACACAATTTTTCACTTTTTTCTATAGAATTTTAACAATGAAGAATTTACATAACGAGCTATTACTAGGAAGCATAAATACTTAAAAATTTAATTGATACAAACCCTAGGGTTTTCTGCCATAAATTTATCAAACCCTAGCTAATTTAAAAACAAAATTCATTATGGTAAATTCTTATCATACAAAACACAAAATCTCAGAAGCTGAATTCCAGAATTCTAAACATGATAAGAACATCAACAAAATAAAAATGTCGTGTTGGACTAATCGCCAACATCCCCCTTCAAGATTCGTGACATAGTTTAACAACCTCCTATGTCTTCTATAAGTCTAGTGGTTGTATCAGACATTAATAGGTTGATATTTTGGTGCAACAACAACCACTACTTGTAACAAGTGGTATCAGAGCTTGGTCACAAGTTCGAATCCCCTCAGGTGATGTTGAGGGGGTATTGTTGGACTAACCACCAACGTCCTCATTCGAAATTCGTGACATGGTTTAACAAACCTCCTATGTCTTCTATAAGTCTAGTGGTTGTATCGGGCATTAATAGGTCGATCTTTTGGTGCAACGACAACCACTACTTGTAACATATCACCCATATCTAACATGCATTGAAGAAATAGTCTTTTTAAAAATACAAGAATTAAATCTACAAGGGTTTTCAAACCCTACCTCACTACTACCAATGAAGAAATATGAAGAAGATAAGAAAAATGCTGAAAATCCCAAGCTTTCACAAAAATCCTTCAATTCAATCCTTCATCCAATCCTGCAAAACCCGTGCATGAAAATAATGGCCAAGCCCTCCTAATATAGGAAACGGAATATGAAATTAGAACTTCAACCATGCAATTTCAGAACTTAACTCAAATCCACAAGTTACAACTTTGTTTTCATCAATCTCCTTTTTTCGCATAGTTTACTCAATTCTAATTTGTAACTCAAGTAATTTTGCATTCCTTGTTTATGTCAATTCACTTAACTCCTAATTACTTTATTTTTTTATTATTTATTTTAATTGATTTGTGCAACTAAATTTCATATCAGAGCTGGTCACAGGTTTCAAATCCCCTCAGGTGATGCTGAGGGGGGATTGTTGGACTACCACCAACGTCCCCCTTCAAGATTCGTGACATGGTTTAACAGCCTCTCGTGTCTTCTATAAGTCTAGTGGTTGTATCAGGCATTAATAGGTTGATCTTTGGTGCAACGACAACCACTACTTCTAACATATCACCCATATCTAACATGCATGAATAAACAATCTTTCTAAATACAAGAATTAAATCTACGAGGGTTTTCAACCCCACCTCATACTACCAATTGAAGAAATATGAAGAAGATAAGAAAATGCTGAAAATCCCAAGCTTTCACAAAAATCCTTCAATTCAATCCTTCATCCAATCCTGCAAACCCATGCATTGAAAAACAATGGCCAAGCCCTCCTAATATAGGAAAAGAATATGGAATTAGAACTCAACCATGCAATTTCAGAACTCAACTCAAATCCACAAGTTATAACTTTGTTTTCAATCAATCTTTTTTTTCGCATAATTTACTCAATTCTAATTCGTAACTCAAGTACTTTTGCATTCCTTGTTTATGTCAATTCAGTTA
>BSBK01007953.1:2500-37500 GCA_027943335.1 Chamaecyparis obtusa
AAAAACAAAAAAAGAAAACAAATCCCAAGAAAGCTGATGTGGGGATGGAGACACCTAGAGGGAGGCCATCAAATCACGTAGGAGATCAAGAGGGAATACAAGGGATGTTGTAGCAGGTAGGAAGCAAACCCTAGAAATAACCTTTAGAAATAAGAAATGATTTGTCTTTCTTGGAATGTTAGAGGTCTTAATAGCCCCCTCAAGAAAAGTGTTGTTAAACAATACATTTTATATCATAAGCTGGATATTCTACTCATTCAAGAAGTTAAGATGTCTTTCAAAAATTTTATCGCCCTGGCTACTAGTCTCTAGCTGGGTGCTGATATTCTCTACTCCGAAGCTTTGGGTGCTCTAGGGGCATTGCAACTCTCTGGAACCCCAATATCATTATTGGTGAACCACTTGCCTTCTCTCCAAACTTCCTTGCTGTTACTTTTAGAAAAAAATAATTGGTGTGGCACCTGTTCAATATTTATGCCTTATGCCCCTAATACCTAGACTCGCAGGTCATCCCTATGGAATGATATTTCCTTTTTGGATAGACCAGGACACTTCTACTAATTACTTGGTAGTTGAAGACTTCAACACCCCTCTTTACCCCTTAGAAAAGCGCAGAGGCTTAATGGACTACTCTGATAGCATGGGGACATGGTGGAATTTATCTCCTACACTGGCCTTTTGGACATTGATCTGAAAGGAAATCCCTTCACCTAGACCAACAATCAAAAGGGCTCCTACCTCATCCAGGTGCGGATCGACTGGGTCCTAGCCACCTCTTCGTGGGATTTTTGCTTGATGTCCACTTTGTCCTCCCTCCCTAAAACTACCTCTGATCATAACCCCCTCCTCCTTTGTTGGTGGGACTCCCCAAGGATTGGCCTGGCCCCCTTCAAGTTTGGAATTATGTGGTGCTCTCATCCCTCTTTTAGAGACCAAGTGAAACTCTAGTGGGCCACTAATATCAAAGGCACTTCCATGTTCAGGATTACCCAGAAATTGAAAATCATCAAAAGAGAAGTCAAGGGATGGAGGAAACATAGCTTTGGAGATTTCCACAAAGAGAAGAAGGAGCTTATGGGGACCTTGGAATCCCTCTAATCCTAGCTAGCTACTGGGACTTTCCAACCCCAGATTCAAGTGGAAGAAGAAATGGCTAGACACAAATGGCAAGAAGCTCTAAAAAAAGAGGAAATCTACTAGAAGCAGCGATCCAAAATATAGTGTCTTACTAAAGGAGACAGAAACATGACCTTCTTCCATAGATCTTCTAGCAATCAGAAAAGAAGAAACACCATCAACACAATTAGGGGTGAAGGAGGGAATGAAGTTACTGAGAAGGAAAAAATTAATTAGTTTTTGGAAAACTATTTTAAGGGATTGTATTTGAATGTTGTACATCTGTGCCCAGTTAATCTCCAAAATTAACTTCTGGATCACATCCAACATGCTATTACACACAGTGATAATTATCGGCTCACTAAATGTGTTTCTGATGAGGAGGTCAAGGAGGAAGTCTTTGTTATGGGTTCCTATAAAGCTCCGAGACCTGATGGTTTCCCCCTAGCTTTCTTCCAATAATATTGGGATATTTTTGGCTTGGATGTTACCTATTCTGCTAGAGGCTTCTTCAAAATGGGGCAATTGTTAAGGCAACATAATAAGACCTATATTGTTCTGGTCCGTAAGAATGAAAACCCTATCTCTATGTTGGACTTCAGGCCCATTAGTCTTTGTAATACATTTTATAAGATCCCCACTAAGATCCTTGTCAACAGAATGAAGCCCCTCCTGGATAAACTAATTAGTCCTACTCAGAAAGGTTTTGTTCTAGGAAGCAGATCCTTGATGCGGCCATTTCCACTCATGAAATCATCCACTCCATGAAAAAGAGCATTGTTCCAGGTATGGCCTTCAAACTTGATATCTCTAAATTCTATGATAAATTTAATTGGTCATTCCTCCAAATAATCCTTCGTAAGATGGGGTTTAATGAGAAGATTATTCACATTGTTCAAGAATGTATACAAACTATTAGCTTCTTTGATTTAGTCAATCGCACCCCAGGTGGTTTCTTTCAACCTAAAAAGGGGCTTAGACAGGGTGATCCTCTCTCCCCCTATCTATTTATCATGGTGGCTAAGGTCCTCAGTAGGAATCTGACTATGCTCTCTTCCATGGGAAGAACAAAAGGTGCCAAACCTGCTTCCACTATGCAACAAGTTGTGTTGGAGAAATTTATGGATGATACTTTCCTCTTTGGGTATCCATTGGTGATTGAAGCTAGATAGTGGAAGAAACTATTAGAGAATTATGCCTTGGCCTCTTGACAATGCATTAACTATCAAAAAAGAAGAATGTTCTTCTTCAACACTCCCAATGAGATGCAAACTAGAGTGCTTCAAATTTTGGGATGTCAGTCGGCTTCACTCCCCTCTACCTAGTTAGGTCTCCCCCTCATAGTCAAAGAGGTTTCTCATGAATTCTAGAACTCCATCCTAGAAAGAACCCAAAGAAAACTTTCTAGATGGAAAGGGAAGATTTTGAGCAATGTCGGTAAACTTTAGTTGGTGGCTTCTACTCTCTAGGGGATCCCGGTCTACTTTCTGTCCCTCTTCAAGATCAAAAGCAACATGGTGGCTAGGTTCGAAAATATACAAAGAACTTTTCTGTGGACTGGATCAGAAGAGAAAAAAAAGGATGTCCCTGGTCAATTGGGATATGACGTGGCTTCCAAAATGTCTAGGAGGTCTGGGCCTTAGGTGAATTGGCTTGCTGAATAGAGCCCTCACCATGAAAGTGGCCTGGAAGCTCATAAAAAGGAAATCAGATTTGTGCAATATAATGGAAGCTAAGTACCTTCAAGGGCATCCTTACGGGCTGATGTACCAAGATAATGACCTTCCTAATGGGTCCAAACTTTGGGTTAACATTTGCAAATGCAAAACCATGCTATCTAAGGGTGTTTTCTAGCAACTCGGAGATGGGAGATCAATTAGATTCTGGAATGAGTCTTGTATTCTAAATCTCCCTACCCTGAGCATTAGGTTTAACCCCCTCATGAACTACCTCAGGCCTATCCTTGGTAACAAAACTTCCAACTATATTAGTGGAGGGAAATGGAAAGATATAACTAGTCTGGTAAAGGATAGACCGAAATCAAAGAACTTGGCTGATGAGCTCATGGAAATCTTGGGGAATGTAATAATTCCATGAATTGTTGGCCATGATTCCATCATTTGGGCCCCCATCCAAGCAAGAAGCTTCTCAGTCAAGACTGTTTACAACCTTCTTCTGAAGGAAGAGAATAATCTAGGAGATTGGACAAAGGTGTGGATTCCACACCTTACGCTAAAGATCAATTTCTTCTGGTGGACTCTCATGCATGGTAAAGTATTAACTTAGGACAACCTCATAAAAAGAGGTTAATCCATGGCTAGCAGGTGTGTCCTCTATAAAAAGGAGGAAATAGTGAATCACCTATTCATACACTGTGAATACGCTGCTAACATTTGGCATGAAGTTATTGGTAAATTGGGGATACCATGGGTCTTGGGTAATGATGTCCACCAGTTCACTGGTTGGAAATCTCCTTCTAATCACCCTCTCCTCCAACTCCTATGGTGACTACTGCCTTTGCACATCTTTTGCACTATTTGGAAAGAAAGGAACAACAAGATATTCAGAGAGTCTATTTCCCTACCTGAGGCTTATCTCTATCTTGGAACCAAGCTCCTATGTGAGAATACTGGTTCATCTAAGTGGAAGCTCCCCTTGGCACTCCCCTCTTCCTGGGAGATCAAAATGGCTGATAATTGGAACTTGTTGACTGGCTTCACTAGGTTCGACAACTTCAGGTTGATGGCTAGGAATGCTACCCAATGGGTTGCCTCGCCTAGTGGCTAGACCAAATTAAATTTTGAAGGGGCGGTAAATAATCTCACTTAGGGTGGGGGAGGTGTGCTAAGAGACCACAATGGAACTTTCCTTTTGGCTTATGCTGGGCCACTTAAAAACTGTAAAGTCAATCAAGCTAAAGGCATGACTCTTTTATGGGGCATTAAATTTTCCATTTACATGTGCATCACGCTGCTGGAGATCGAGGGGGATTCCAAAGTGGTGGTAGAGGAAATTAAAATAGGATCAAATGTGGGGTGGTGGGTTACCATAATTGTGGAAATTTGGGAGCTTCTCAACAACCTCCAAAGCATGACTATTGCCCATACCTATAGGGAGGGAAATGCGGTGGCAAATTCGATGGTAGCCATTGGGCTTAAGAAAACCAAGTTGAATAAATGGGAGGAGGTCAATGAGCTACCAAACGAGACCCAATAGCTGATTGGGTGGGAGAAAAGTAACACCAATAATGTTGAAAATGTGTGAAGCTGTCAATTTTGACAAAGGCCCTACCTTGATTACATGTCAGCATAACTTGATGATTAATGTGGTTATGAAGAAGTATGCTCAAAACTCCATAAACATTCACAATTTCCTTTTCTATGAGTACGTGTAGAAAGATAGATGTCTACATCAGTAGGTAATTTTGATTACCAAGGACACTAAGGGAAACTTTGGCTTAACTTCTAATTATTATGCCTGGATATCTGATAGATTTTATTGTGCAGAGCTTGACTCCCCAAAAACCACCCAAAGCCTATCTTTTGTGTATAATTTCCTCATAAAATGGTTAACTCAAAACAACCTATTTTATGCTCTAGTTTACGAAGCTCAGCCCTGCAATTCTTAGAAAAATTCTTCTCTGGATAAGAGGCTAGTCGACATTGGAGACCAAACCTTGCACATTGAGCTAGATAAAATTGATGAGGAGTTCACCTCTAACCCCCTGGTGACCCACTACTATAAAGAAAATGGTATTTGGGGTTTCATGGAGTGTGTGAAGGGAGGCCATGATGAGCAAATATCCAAGTAGATTGTCTCCTCCTAGAGCAACAGTAAGGTGTCAGTTGGGTGTATTCACCTCCAAATAAATGAGGAGGTTATCACTAAAGTGACAGGGATTTCTATGGAAAGAAGAAAGTATAAGAAAAATAGTAGGAGATCAGACCCCACCAGCCTTAACTAGTTCTTCAGGCAAGGGGAGAAATCTATGAAGAAGTCTGGAGGATTCAATCGCGAGCTGCTCCCAGAGTTTTGGCCCAAGGTGTGTCACATTGTTATGAAGTACTTCACCTTGGAAGATAAATATATTGTGTTTTACTATTACCATATGTCATTCCTCAATCATATCAGGAATAGGGATCTCATATCCATCCTATTTTACCTTCTCCACTTTTTAAAAAGCAACATCCTGGATATTAGGGAAAATAAAAACCCTAAAAAGTCGATCCCCATCCTCCACTAGGGCCTCTTTCTTTTTTTGTATAACTTCCATAAAGCCATATGCCCTCCATCCCAACCCCCCCTTTTTTCAAGTTATCACCCATGAATATTCTCATCCACAAGCCGGTAACCCTGCTCAATCCCTCTCCCAGTATATCTAGGAGATCAAGGAAACTGACCTTTTCCCGAAAGAAGGTAAAGGCCGCAAGAGATGCGTGAAAAACCCATTTTAAAAGGGCAGAGGATTTAAAGGAATCCCATGTCTCTTAGACCTTGGAAGCTAAGGATATGAAGGAGACTAATAATACCCCTAAAACTGAAAGGAAGCCAAAAAATGAAGGAATTCAGAAAGCTGAGTCAAGTTGGAGGTGGATTTGGAGGGTACTGTCCGAAGTTCTAATAGAATTGCCAAGTTGAAATGAAAAACATGAATCAGGGAAATGGCTTCGGAGGAGAAATCCCTTTCCGAAGATGGCACCTCTACCTCCACTGAGTCAATTGAAGGCTCCTTGATGATCACCTGAGCTCTCATAGGACTAGCACCACTCCCCCCTTGAACCCCCAACCAAGTATGAAGGATATTCCTTGTAGACCCCGCCCCCGCCCTCCCCCCATGACTAGAAGACCAAGTCCCCTCCTTATGAGGATAGTTCTATGGCTTTGGATAGAAATGACAAGTTTAAGGACTCCCTTAAGATGAAGTTCACTGAGCTTGACAATGAGATCTTGGGCCTCTTCCATGTCATAAAGATCTATGGAGGTCTTTGGCTCATCAAGATTCTTCCTCATTTCCCAAAAATAAAAAATTTTGGTTCGAGTCCAATTATCATCAATACATTCATTCATAAGCTTTTTTGGAATAGAATTTGTAGATGGTTGAGTAGCTTTCTGGTAGAAATTGGACAATGTCATACTCATGGCCTACACTTTTCCTTTCTGTTTGTGCAATGCCATAATTTTTTATGACAATTCCTGTATTGACATATTATTTTTAGCAGCATATTTCTCCATCTCTTTTTTGACCTCCTCCCAGGAATCCATGTTTTTAAATTTTTCAATCAGTGGCATACTTTCATGTTGACATTTTCTTGTAGAGTTCTCATTCTCTCTAAGCTTTGTTCCAATTATGTTGAGTGGATCATACTGCCAGTGACTATCAACATCAAAGCAAAAAATTGTAAAAAAGGCTTCTACCACTTTGCATCCTCTTCTCTCAAATGTGAACCCTCCAAATGAGAAAGGAAAGGAAGGAAATATCATTTTCTTTTGCTGACCACTAAAGAGTACATCTGTGCTCTCCATCTTTCATACATATTCCAATGCAAATACCCTCTCTATGACATGTATTGGTAGTTTGTAGGGTTCTACTACTGAACCGTAAAACCTTAACACTGTGTACTCTTCCATGAAGTACTAGTTAGCCAATTGTATTTTACTTCCAAGTTAAATTAAATCTCTACAAGTAGCAGATAATCTAGGCATTGGAGTGCTTGTAATTTTATCATACATTGGTGCCAAAAATAAGTCTAAAAAATTGTTGCAGTTCCTTTTGTTATCAATCATCCTTATCTGAGGTGTCAACTCATATATTGGATTTTGGCCCTGACTGCAAAGCTTGTTTGTCTGAAATATTGCATGATGGTTTGCTAAGAGAAGATAGCACAAGTAGGTTGTGAATCTAAATGTCTTCTATGAACCTGTTTTAATCATTAGTAATTATTCTTGCATGCAACGAACAATGTGCTCAATAAAACAATATTTTACTAGTTCTTTTTCAAAATGAATATGAAAAAGCATTTCAAGAATGTTGGCACCCACTTCTTTGTTACTATCCAATCCCAAACAAAATGCTAGCAAGGAAATACTATCCTCAACCCATGGCACAAAAATTTCATAATCATAAGGAGGCCTATGATCTGGACTCTAGCTTGAACTATTTTTAATTGTTATTCCTTTGATATAAGAATCTCTCTGTGTTGCATCTATTTTTTCATAATCCTTTGCCAACTTTCTTAGGTCAATTTTCACATTTGAGTTTTGTTGTTCAAACCCTAGGTTCAACAGACTAGCAAATTCACTCTCGGTTATGGACAAAATTTCCTCCTGAGTATTTTTATTCACAATTGCTTTTTTATTTTCATCATAATTTTTAGTGCAGACCATGACAATTTTTGGGCAAGGGAATACTTGAGGTAACGCCATGCTTGCCAACCCAACATTCCACGATGCAATTTTATTTATCGTTACATTTACCTTTGGGTTAAATTTAGAAAATTTCAAACCATTATTTGGATCATTCCACTTGTTTTCAATTGCAAATCTAATTTCCATTATTCCCTTATTTCCATGAATAACAAGATCATAAATATCATGGATACATCCGTGACACCTAATGTTTTAAGCAGATTGTGGAATTCTATTATCTGACTTGTCTTTTTACTCAGTCTTATTCTTGATAATTGTTTTGCCCATTGTGGTAAGCTATTAAGTGGTAACCTAAACCGGTATCACTATTTACTCGTAGGAAAATTCAAATATTTATACACAGCTACAACCTACAAGTCTACAATTTACAGGGGTGATTCAAGAATCAAAATTAAACCCTAACATGTAACAGGATAATTTTTTTCTATAATATAAATAGTAAAGTTGTAAATCAAGAGATTTGAAAATTTTAAAATGCGGGACCTACATGTTCAAGATTTTAGTAGTTACCCATTACCCTTAGCTTTGATTTTTGTAGACTTTGACTTGGAACAGGTTACAGAGCTTCAGCTGAGAGACTTTGTTGCACTGTCTTTCCTCAAAATAGAAATTTAGAATCTATAAACCCTTTCTAAATCTGCACACTACTAGAAAGTGAAACTTAAAGCACCAAAATTGTACAATCTAGAGTTGTCACCACTTATTTGTGATCTGACGGATGACTCACCTGATGACTATGAGTCAGACGTGTCACATCATCATCAAATGGCATTGTTGGTAGGACCATGCAAGACTGTGAGTGGAACATCTTATGTGTTTAGTGACATGTGTCATGATTCCATAACGAGGTTTGAAAAGATGACGTTGCTTTTCCCTTTCATCCCAAAATATAACTTTAGTCATTGATCTACAATAATCAAACAGTCATAATGGCATTGTTTTCTTGTGGTACTAGTGGCCCCGGGCCCCTATGGTCATGGGTCCCATTAACTCACCTAGTCACCACTCACCTGACTATCGAGTCAGACGTGTCATGTCATCATCAAATGGCATTGTTGGTACTTGGTAGGACCATGCGAGACTGCGAGTGGAACGTAAGACTTTGATGTGTTTAGTGACATGTGTCATTATTTCGCAATGAGTTTCAAAATATGGGGTTGTTTTTTCCCTTTCATCCCGAGATACAACTTCAGTCATTGATCTACAATAATCCAACGGTCATAATGGCATTGTTTGCCTATGGTACTGGTGGCCCTAGACCCCTGTGGCCATGGGTCCCATTAACTCACCTAGTCACCACTCACCTGATGGCTAAGTCAGATGTGTCATGTCATCATCAAATGGCATTGTTGGTACTTGGTAGGACCATGCGAGACTGCGAGTGGAACATAAGACTCTTACGTGTTTAGTGACACATGTCATGATTCCAGAACGGGTTTCAAAAGATGGGGTTTCTTTTTCCCTTTCATCCCGAAATACAACTTTAGTCATTGATCTACAATAATCCAATGGTCATAATGGCGTTGTGTGCCTGTGGTACTAGTGGCCCCGGGCCGCCGTGGGTCCCATTAACTCACCTAGTCACCACTCAATTGACGGCTGACATGTGTCATGATTTCAAAATGGGTTTCAAAAGATGGGGTTGCTTTTCCCTTTCATCCTGAAGTCCATTGTACATCATCGATTTGTGCTCATCCAATGATAGTTATTTGCAACGGACATTGTTAAATGTTATAAAGTTATTTTTTCCTTTATAAATATTAATTAATAATGGATAATAAGTTAATAACATTTAAAGTTATTTAATTGAATAGTAACAATTTTAGCCAATCAAATTCAAATTGCACTATTTTTTTAATAATATTAAATTCTAATAAATTTCAGAGGCCGGAGTTAAGGACCAAGGTTAGTGTTTAGAGATAACGAGATTTTTGTGGTCGCTGAGTCACTGACTTGCTAGGTCTCCCAAACATGAGTTAAAGTAATATTTTTTATTGATTAAATAGTATACTTAATGTTAAAATGATATTTTTTATTACTTATAACTTTAACATTGATAATTATAATCACATATAATTATCATACCTTAAAATTAGAAAACAATAAATTCTTTCTCTAACCTTATTGATTCATTTGTCTGTCAAATTGATTATATAGTATTCTTAAAGTTAAAATGATATTTTTTATTGATTTAGATTATAACTTTAACGTTGGTAATTATAATCACAGATTCACATATAATTCTCATACATTATAATTAAAATACCATAAATTCTTTCTCTAACTTTATTAATTCATTTGTCCTTCAAAATTCTATAAATCTTTCATATTAAATGTACAAGTGTCTGAATTTTGATAGGTAACATTACCCAAACTTAATGTCAGTACTCAGTGATAACTAATAAGAAATTTCTTTTATTAATACGTAGATAAATCATAAAGCAACTAATTAAAATATTGCAATCACAGTGACAGAGAAGTCTAAGAACCATTTTTTGTATAGATTGAAATGAGTGAAATTTTCATTGTATACACCAAGTACACTATAGTCTGTAGACAAGTAACCCTTATTTGATACATGTCAACATTCTAGTCACTTCCTCCACAACTTTGTTTCCTTCAAGAAATTGGGGCTGAAATTAAACTTCAGCCATTGATCTTGGATCATCGAACGCTATCAAATAATATCTTTAACATTATAAAATAATGTATGTATGTTAGGTATGTTAGTCTAAGGCATTATAACAAAATATTTCCCATCTTTTGAAAATCGCCAACAAAATATTTTTTTTTGCCATAATTAATGAATGATTAGCCAATAAAATAAATAAATTTTCCAACGGTACATAAAATTCGCCAATAGAAATATTTTTTTTACCCTTCAAAAGAAATTCATTCACCTCATATATTATTATTTGTTACTTCAAAAGAAAATTATTCACCTCATATATTATTATTTTTTACTTGAAAAGAAAATTATTCACCTCATATATTATAAATTTTTAATTCAAAGGAAAATTATTTGCCAACAATTTATGAAATTTTCCCCCCTAAAATAATGTACGATTCGCTAGGAGTTTACACTTTTTCCTAAAAGGGGGTTTCTTAAAGTTATCCCTGTATGAGTCAAACAACCCTAAATTTTCAATCTAATGAGGAAAGGAGGCAATATCAGAGGGAGCAACAGAGATCATATCATAGAGAATACAAAAGAGAATATCAAAGGTGATGACAAGAACAAAAACTAGAACCTCAAAGAGAAGAGGAAAGAACAAGGATTAATGAAGTCAAAAGACATAATTATGCTAGAAGCAGGACAGACTTATCAGTACAACAATTGGAACCTAGAAATGGAGAATAAGGAATTAGGAATAGAAATTATTGTTAGCGAATGTTTGATGAAGTATCTCATTCTCAACCACAATGAAGACATGAAGTTGATTTAGAATCTAGTGAGAGGTACAATCAACTATTAACCAAAAATATGGAATTGAATCTTCAAAATGAGAATTTCAGAACAACAGAATATGTTCCTGAAACACCTCATCATACAATTCAAATTGTGATAAATTTATCTAGACAAGGCAATGTAAAAAATGCACAAAATGCAAATGGGATTCTTCAAGATAATTTCTACAAATTCCAAATTCAATTTTGACAACAATTGGATAGTTGTATATTGTCAAATGTGTGCTATATTTGTCAAGAATTTTATCTAGGAAACAAAGTGTCATGCACTTCAGAAGGTCTAGTATGTACTAGATGCCGACAAGAAATAAGAAATAACAGATTCTCAGCTTCAAATAATATGGACCCAGGGCCTAAACCTGAGGAACTTACAAACTTGACTCAAGTTGAGGAAATGTTAATTGCATGTGTCAGGCCCACACTTCAAGTTACACATGTAACTGGTGGTCAATATAAGTATCAAAGATACATGATAATTTTCCCACAAAATATAGAACATGTATCTAATATTTTACCACATACAATTGATAACTTTCTAATCATTATTGTTTGAAGGAGAGATAAACATCAAACACGCTATAACTTTATTGTGAATAGGGATCGTGTTTACAAAGCACTCAAATACAAAGTAGAGAATGACAAATTTTACTCTGATGTTCAAATTAATGAAAATGCTCTCAATGATCTGCCTAGAAATATAGATAAAAATATTTTTGGCAGATTAAAGACAGTTAATATGGAATTTGATTCAGATGCAAAATAAATTATTTTGTGGGTACAAACATGGAATCAGATGAAGGTAATATAATAGAGCACATGACATCAATGGCTTCAAGGCTACCTAATGCCCCAAAAGAAATGAAACTTATCAGTGCATGGGTTAATAACCCTAATGCAAATCCCACATCATTCATAGACTGGCTAAGTATTGGTGCATCTCCCATTAATGAATATGTCACATCAGGATTACTTAATATGACATTTCCAACATTATTTCTTGATGGTATATGTGACTGGTTAGAACCGTGGATGAGGGGGGTTCATCTTCATGAATTTTTTAAGCATCTATTGTTGTATAGGAATTATATTTTTTGTAAACATCCTAGATTTAGATATTTCATGATGAACATGATAATGAGACATTGTGTGCATAATTCATCCTCAGTGTTTTCATAAAGAATATTTAAAGAGATTCTAATTAACATCAATTATTTGCACCAATATATGGAAAATATTCCTCACTCCAATTTGGCAGATAAATTGATGTTGTTTGGGACAACATTGAGGGGAAGAAGGTCATACTGGACTAAATGTCATACAAAATTGATAGATATGCTTCATCAAATTGGTACTCCTACAATATTTTTCACATTAGGTGCAACACATATGTATTGGATATATTTGCATGCACTAGTGCCAGAAAAATGCCAACTAATCCAAGGGAAGTTCAGAATTGGAGGAAACTAAATGTTATTGACTATCCTCACATAGTAGCACACTGTATGCACTTAAGACAATCAATTTTTAGAAAATAGATTCTAGAAAATGGAATGAATATCAAATACATTTGGTCTAGATATGCATAGAAGCATAGGGGGTCACCACATGTGCATGGATTCATATGGATTAAAGATGCACCCAATATGAACAACATTGACTGGTCAAATGAGGAGGAACCAAAAAAAGTTGAAATATATTTCCATTCTATTGTTCATGGATGAAACCCTAGAGAAGATCGTCATCAACAAAATATACAGCCATGTATATAAATACTAGGATATATTTCTAATGTGATATAACTGATATAATTATTTTTATTATTTTGAATTGTAGGAATTGCTAAATTTTCAACAACATCCATGTCTCAAAAACACGACACAACTTCTAGAGGTGGATCTAGCCCATGACTATGAAGAGATCCTAAACTCTGTAGAATGACACGCAATCTGTAAGGAACATGCATGCCTCCAAAAACTTGGGAAGGGTGGTTTATAGGAAATCATTTCATCACAAGGAATATTTATACCTGAATTTTATTTACATCCAAAAGTAATAAAAATAAATATATAGCTTTCTTATATTGATTATAGGTATAATGATCCTTGTCCATTAAACTTGGGGGGATCTAAATTATAGGAAGACACAAAAATAGGTGAAATTTTTTTTCAACCAATGAGAAATGATGATAGAGTGAATTCACATAATCACCATATACTATAGTTATGGAGAGCGAATATAGATTGGCAACCGGTTCTTTCCAAACATGTTGTAATCAACTACATTGCCAAGTATGCAAAAAAAGTAGAGAAAACATTAGAAGCATATCATGAAATGTTGATGCACCTCTCCAACATGGAAACCCAAATGATTTAGTTACATGAGTATATAGGAAGCTTCTAACTAAGACAATTATAGAAAGAGACAATGGAGCTGAAAAAATATGTTATATGTTATTAGAACTCCCATTGGTAGAGAGCAGTAAAATATTTGTTAATATAAATGTCTCACATGAGATGTTCAAACCTGTAATTGTAAATAGTGAAAATGATGAAGAGAACAATGAAGAACAAAAAAAATCTTTCATTGATGGTTACAAAAGGAGGCCATTGTGTATGGAAGGTGTAACACTAATTGATGCAGCAAGATCATGGATATATAATCCTAAAAGAAGAAGAGAAAACAAATGGGAGCCACGGGAAACAACAATAATTGTTAAAGTGTTTCATAGGTTTATATTTATTCCTTCATGTGAGTCAGGTAAATGGGTTGACTTTTGTTTATTAGAGTTATTTCTCTACAAGACATTCCATGACATAGAATGAGATATTGGTAATGATGATGACTCAATCATAGAAAAGTGGGAATATTAAATTTCAATCCTTTTCATGTTGAATGTACAATAACTGCATAAAATGTTGAAAACCCAAGTGATTCTAAGACTAAAGACAATGAAAATATTCACAAAAATACCATAGAACATGAATGGGAGATTATATCTAGGTTACATCATGGTCAAAACATACAATGTTGACAAATAGACATGTTGGGGAGAAAATACATTGACAAACATATAAACTGGTACATTGATTATCAAGGAGAAGAGTACATTGTTGTAGCAATCAATTTCATAAGTAACATGAAGGATCATGGATATCTTATATATGATGACATGCCTGAATGCATCAACTACATGACCTTGGTGACAAATAAAAAATGGCAGTTGACATAATTATGGCATACTACTATAGAAATAAAAAATGAGAGTCATTGTTCATGATAATTCAAGGAACAACGGGAACAAGAAAGTCATATCTAATTGGTGACATTAGTCAATCTATTGAAAATGTTGCAATGCACTCCCATTATCCCCTTCTATTACTTGCACCGATAGGAGTCAGAGCATTCAATATAGGATCCTCTACAGTTCATTCTTAATTGAAAATACCAATATCAAATTTTTCTCAACTAGAAGGAACAAGGCTCACTAGTTTTCAAGAAGAAATGAAACATATAAAATACATTTTGATTGATGAAATGAGCTTCATTGGTTAGAAAATTCTTGGAAAAAATAGAGTCACAACTTCGACAAGCATTCCCACAAACTACAAACATAAGCTTTAGAGCTAAAGATTTTAATTTTGCATGATGAACAAGTAATTCATGTACAAAATATAGTTTAATACTTAATTGAAATACAATAAAAAAAATACATTACTTAAAAAATTATTATTTTTTTGAATTAAATTTTATGTGTATCTATTATTTTGGTAGGAGATTTTGGTTAGTTGTCTCAAGTCAATGATAGATTGGAATATGACAGTAATATATGGGAAAATTTGCTATGGTAGGAATTCAATACTATTGTTACTTTAGATAAGATATTCATAAAAGATGAGGGAAATATTGAGAAATAAATATTTCATCAACTTTTGACAAACGTAAGAGATGCAAATGGGCACAAATTGATGATTGGAGGTTGTGATGAGAACCCCTATCAACATAGATGTTACAAAAAATTTTGAGTTTGAAAATGTTGTCCATTTGTTCTCAACAAATGAAAATGTTCAT
Organism: Chamaecyparis obtusa; assembly: GCA_027943335.1. Taxonomy (NCBI): domain Eukaryota; kingdom Viridiplantae; phylum Streptophyta; class Pinopsida; order Cupressales; family Cupressaceae; genus Chamaecyparis; species Chamaecyparis obtusa. The sequence continues at coordinate 17,579 of BSBK01007953.1, forward strand.
CGTCATAATAAATATAATGCTATATTCATTGAAACATAATGTTGCACGTAGCGTTGCAACAAAAGCATGAAGTGTTAATACATCAGAAGATTGTTCAAATGATGAGCTTGATCTGGAGTTTCTAATCTGCAAGGATTCTAGGGTCATGCTAACTTCAAATCTATGGATAGAAGTAGGTCTTGTAAATGGAGCTCTAGGGTACATTCAAAAGATTGTCTACAAACAAGGTAGTGCTCTGCTTAAACCTCCAACATATGTGATGGTTGAGTTTGATAATTATTTTGGATTTCTATTTGAAGATCATCATCCAAAAAAATTTCCAATAACAATAATACAAAATGGTAGAAAACTTCAATTGCCATCAAGATTGGCATGGGAATTGACTATACATAAATCTCAGGGACTGACTCTTCGAAAAGCAACAATTGATATAGGGCCAAGAGAAAGAATGTTATTGACATTTGTGGTCATTTCTCATGTAAAATCTACATAGTATCTAATAATAATGTCTTCATTCGTGCATGATCGATATGAGAAAATGAAAAAGGGTAGACAAATTTCCAAGTACAAGGATGAAGAAAATAGAATTAAATGCTTGGAAGGTAATTAATGTAATATATTATTTTTTATGCATTTCTCCAATGCATTTAGTACAATTTATTTTTCTCACTTTAGTAATTTGTAACATTTTTTGTAGTATTGTATGCTTTCACAATGTCTACATTGAACAAACATAAATGATAAAAAATATTACATATTTTTAAGCACCCCAATATTTTTCATTTACTTATATGTTGTACTATAACTCTCATTTGAAATGTTATAAATATATTTTTAATATGCATAATATGTAAATAGACATTTAATATAACCTTGCATCATTTTTTTATGCCCATGTAAATTTTGTATAAGGACAAGACCTATGGTCCCGGGCAAGGCTGGAGGTTTTCTTAGCCCTACTCTTTCCTACCAGTGCCTGCAGTGAGCGGGGTCACATTGTAATATAACTATTTATATTAATAAAAAAATTCTAGGGCTTCGGCCTTTTATCGATCAAAAAAAAAAAACCTTGCATCATTTTTTATATAATTACATTAAAGTCAATGGCCACATTTTTTTTATGATCTTCTATTTGTATCACTTTATGTTAAATATAATTTTAAAAAAATGATTTAATATACTAATCTTTACAAAAAAAGTGTGTGAAAATATCAAGTTGATAAAATATATTTTATGTTTCTTTGATAACATGCATTTTCTTAATGGTTAGTATCCTTTATGCAATATTTCTTTAGTTTCAAAAAATATATTCCTTATCATGTTTCATTATGATATAAATGTTATTAATAATTTTCATGCAGCTTACCAAGATCTCAGACAAATTGCATTTATCACAGGTTTCCAGTTGGTTGTGGTACTTTCACCTATTTCTTACACACAATGCCATCCTTCATATAGAGGAATAGAGTGTTCATTATTGGCTAAGGGATAGAATGGTCAATTGAAAAAAAAATGGACAAAGGAACACTCAATTTAAATTTTATAACTATGCTGTATACTTCAACTTCTATTACAGAACAAAGGTGAAGATGAACTTAGATGTGAGGTTTCACCACCTACAAATTGAGATTGTAGATTTATGTGGATGGTCAGATGCTTTGTACCGCGAGATTCATGATATTTATCTTTCACGATGCATTTTTAAAATCACCATCAGGCCAACAGTAAATATTAGGAAGCACACTCTCTCTGATGAACTCAGTCTAAAGTTTATGAAATTTCTTAAAATAGAATCTAAATTTAGCTATCACAGGGGAAGACTCGAGGAATGGTTGATTGTTATTCTATTTTCTCGTTTGTAGATTCCATGTATGCAAATAATTGGGAGTCTTTGAGAGGCTTGAGCAAGGAATAGTTGTGACCTAGGTGTTGGGCATAGACGAATTATTTAGCTTGTCTTGGGGAAAACACAGCCTGTGTATCGTAAGGTTGTGTTCTATTGGGAATATTTATGGGTAGTTTTTATCCTTTTAAAATTTGTCTGTTCAGATTTGTTTTTACATATAAATGTAATACTAAAATTACACATCTAGAATAGTTTTACAACATGTTTCATGAAGATGATTATTCAGTGGGGTTTACTTTAAGAAAAATATCTTGAATCTTTTTTTTTTGCAACTAACCATGAATATTTTTCCTAACTTTTCTCTTTACCTGTAATGTTCCAGATTTCTTCTCATTGACTTTCCTTTGTTTCTCTCCTAAAAGTCACAAATAAAACAAACATGAAAATATTTGGTATTTTCCCTATAGTTTTCCATCATTCTTTTGTATCCCTACACTAGTTATATAGTTGGGAATTGGCTAATTGGTTCATTTCAAACATAATTTATTGATTAACCAAATCATTTGTTTTGTACCTCAAAGCCAAGGCGAATAAGTTGATAGTACTAAGCAATCACTTCACTTGCATTAAATTGAGCAAAAAATAAACCTTCCCTTGAAAACTCAATCCATCATTGTTCTATATTTACCCCTTTCAACAAAGATGAGATAGATGAGTTTCTTCCGCTTAGTTTAATACAACCTGAAGATCATGGTATTTTGTCATCTTTTAACTATTAGTTTGCATGAATAGTAATCCATGACTGCCTAGACATTTTCACTAGCTCCATTGAATCATTGCATTACATAAAGGATTCATTGAGGCAATGTAGTACATCAAACCTACAGATTCAAAACTAATAAATTATATTATAGCTTGTTCTACCTCAAAAATCTTCTTGAAATAGATTTTATATTTACTTCTAGACTATACCATACTATTTAAAAAGAAAATTATACTTTATTCTTAAAAAAATCAACTACCTTTAGAGAAATTAAATGTGAACGTAGATTGATCCAATAAAAAATAATTGATATGAAAATTAAGTTTCTCTAAAAGGGCTCGCAAACAACTTGGCATCCAATTTCAGCATAAACAAATCCATATTTGTATAATATTGTTTGAAAAAAAATTAAAAAACAATATTTCTGCTTATTTTTACGAAGGAGTGTTCCCAAAAAAAATTGAAGTGTAGGAAAATGATAAATTATAATTTTTCCCTATTTTAGTAAAGCGGTAATAATTTAGAAATTGAAATTAAGCATCCAAAAAATATAAAACACTCAAAGTAAACAATAACTACTTATTAAAAAATTAGATGTGACTTCACAAATTTATTTTCCTCCTTTTTAATTTTCTTCTTGCTCTAACTTTTCAAAAATTGAGCAGCGACCATCAAATAGAACTCGGACCATAACGGTTTTCACGTGGGGAAGGGGCGAAGATAGCCAGTGCAACTGAAATGCACCCGTTTGCAGTGTTTTTGGTTTAAGTGTATCGTATTTACATTGCAAGAGGGTGGATCTCGTGGGACGTAGACGACGCCGTGAAGATATCTTCAACAATAAAAGAGTCAAACCTTTTTTCAAATAAAATATCAGTTTTTAAGTGGAAAACGGAATTGAAAATCTTTATTCACACGAGTCCATCTCTCCAACTTGTGGAAAAGAAATAATTTATGATTTTTATATAATAAGAGAATTGGGTGTGAGCTCAGTCTTAGTGGATATATCCTAAATAAGCCTGTTAAGAAAGCAGGACGCGAAAAGGAAGGTTGCGTTAGATTTCAACGCGTGGTTCTCACTTCATTCAACGCGTGCATCTATGCGTGCCAAGTGGACGCCCTAGAAAAAACCGTAGCCAATCCTATGGTGGCACGTTTGCGGCGAAAGAGCTCCCTTAACCAGTAACGTGCATTGGACGTTACTGGTTATAAATGTAATCATGATCGAGGCTGCATATATTTATACACCTTACATCCCTCCCCAGCAAAGCGAAACAGTTCTCTGCCTTTCTGCGTTAATTTGCATGGTGATGGAGCTCAATATGAGTGTTTCCTCAATATGTCTTGCAGTCTTTTTGTTAACTGCGTCGCTCTCCATTGTATTGGGATGGAGGAGAAAAAACTATGATAGGAAATTGTGTTTGCCAGGACCACTTGCGCTGCCCATCATAGGAAACCTTCATCAGTTGGGGGCTCTTCCTCACCGCGGGCTGCAGCGACTGGCTGAGAAACACGGCCCAATTATGTCGGTGAAGATGGGTTCTGTTAATGTAGTCGTTGCCTCTTCTTCTGAGGCGGCAAAGCAGTTTCTGAAAACCCACGACTTGAATTTTGCCAACAGGCCATCTACTGGCGCTGGGAAACACTTGTTTTACTATGGGAGGGACATCGTGTTTGCTCCTTACGGAGATTACTGGCGAAACATGAGAAAAATATGCATGGTGGAGCTGCTGAATGCCCAGAGAATCGAGTCGTTCAGAGGCGTGAGGGAGGAAGAGGCGCAGGCGATGGTGCGGTCGATGTGGGAGAAGAGCGAGGAGGGCAGAGTGAGCGTGGATGTGAGCGAGAGCGTTGCGTGCTACATCTCCGACTTGATGTGGCGAATTCTGACTGGCAGGACAAATGCCGACCGCCTCTCTGGTGGGACGGCGTTTGAAGACCTGGTTTGGGAAGGTAATGTTTTGATGGGGGCTGTTAATGTTGCCGATTTGATTCCTTGGTTGGAGTGGCTTGACTTGCAGGGGATCAGGCGACGTATGAAGAACGTCCACCAGCTTTTGGATGCAGTTTTCGACAAGATAATAGATGAACATGTGGAGCGCAAGGGAAGGCGCAGGGGAGAGGAGGAGCGGCAGAAGGACTTGATTGATGTGCTTGTGGATATAGAAATCAAGGATCAAGACAAGAAGGGTATCATTATGGTGAGTCAATTCTGGACTTTCTTGTAACTTGGGTTTTACTATTTTGTTTTAATTATATTTGTACTTCTGAGTTTTTAGTGGCTTTTTAAAATTTTAGTGTTTTTTTTAATTTTTTAGAAAAGTTATTTTTTTTAATAAGTAGGAGATATTTTCTACAGAAAATCAGAATTAACTGTGTAGTTTTTAGTCAAACTCATTGACCCATGTTTCATGAGTAGTGGTTCACACTAACCCATCTCTCATGAGAATGAATGGAACACTTAGCACTTAGCACCTATATCCAATGAGTGCTAAGTGTTCCATTCATTCTTATGAGAGATGGGTTCGTGTGAACCACTACTCATGAAGGTTAATGAGTTTGACTCAAAAATTACAAAGTTGAATCCTGATAGGAATATCACAGTTATTTTCTTATAAATAACTTTGAAATTTTGTTTCCAATTTCGAAGGTTAGCCAACAATTTATATGCAATTTATATTATTTTAGTTTTAGTAAGTTTCACGGAAAAAAAATCAGCTCTTTAAGAGTTGTTTTAAAAATTATCTAAAATTGAAAAAATTATCAAAAATAGTAATGTCGTATTTGTATTTAAATTAGTGTTTTCTCTCATTGGAGCAGCAGAGTAGTTGGAAGAATAATAAAGAAATATTGAAATTATAAAAAATCTTCTTAGTTATTTTGTTTTCTTATGTTTTTGTTAATTGTTAAAATTTTTTTGGCTATACATCACTAATGTCTTTATGTGGATATAGGATATGTTCATGGGTGGAGTAGAGTCATCGGTGATTACAATGGAATGGATAATGAGTGAGCTGTTGAGAAATCCACATGTGATGAAGAAATTGCAAGAAGAAATTGATTTTATAGTAAAAAATGACAAGAAAATAACAAATTCTCATATTGTAAACATGGAATACTTGCATTGTGTGGTGAAGGAAACATTAAGATTATATCCAATAGGTGCCTTGCTCATCCCTCACGAATCTACAGAAGCTTGTGTTTGAAAGGACCTCATCATGACTACTTCATACCGGCAAAAACAAGGATTATTGTTAATGCTTGGGCTATAGGAAGAGATCCAAGAGTGTGGGAAGATCCATTAAAATTTAGGCCTGAGAGATTTATGGGTAAAAATTTTGATATGTTTAGAGATTCAGAGTTGAGCATGATTCCTTTTGGAGCAGGAAGGAGAAGTTGCCCGGGTGCTTCCATGGCGATCGCCAATATCGAGGTCGCATTAGTACAGCTTATCCATTGCTTTGATTGGAGATGTGAAGGAGAGTTAGACATGAAAGAATCTTTTGGATCTACCATTCCTAGAAAAACACACCTCTTTGCTATTCCATCTTGGAGGTTAGGGCTAAGTGCACATTCTTGCCTCAAAATTTAGTTAAGTTGTCAAAAAACTTTGCTGCTTCTCCCATGTATTGCATAAAATAAAATTATAAATAAATATTACCATCATAATAAAATGCATACAAAATGCATATTATGTTATAACTCATGTAAAACATGATCCTATACATTAAAAATAGTCACCCATTGATGATCATTTTATATTCAACAAGTTACTTTCAGTCAATAAACTCCTATGCAATAATCTTATTTTTCATTTTTTTAGTTCCTTGCACCGATCTCACACTTTTGCCCTTGAAGACCAAAAGTCAACACATTTGATGAAGATGGCATGCTATTTGAGGCCATATAGTTGACCATCAAGGATTATGCCATTTGACTTGTGGGTCTTCTTCTACTTGTATGTTCCTAGGATGATGGAGATTTTGTCTATGTCTATGGCAATAGTTGAGCATTTGAGAATCTACATCTTTTAGGATAATTTTTTCTTTTCTTCCTTAAATTGTAATTTCTCTTGGATTTTCTTCATAAATTGGACTTAGTGAATCTTTCATGCTACTCTCTTCTTTCCTTCCTTCATATTCTCTGTATCTGATATGTTTTTTCAATGTTCTACTTTCTTTTCTTTTCATCAAACTTATTTTCCCTATCGAACTTAGTTTCTACAAAAAAATAAAATTGATAGAACAATTTATACTGATTAATTTATTATCTTTTTGTAAAATAAAATAATTATAAAAAATAATTAAATAATCTATAAAAATGTAAGGTGATTGATTATGTTCGTATTAGTTGACATTTCTTGGCCTTTGTGATGAATGCATATAAATTAATTGCCAAAATGATAATAGTGACTCTGTTACAATTTGCACGCGAGATGAGACAAGCAAAGATTTAAATCTTAGGTGGTCTCCACTTGTCACATCGAAATTCACAAAGGTCAAACTTCCTTATCATTATGTAGGCCATTATCATTATAGTAAATTATTTTGTCATTTTAGGGGCAATTTCCTGGCAAAGTGGCATCAGTTGTTTTACATACAAATTCCCTCTCCATCTGAATGCTATTATCTAATCTGTGAGTTAAAATTTTTCTGTCGCACTCATTGTAGATAAAGTTTTAAAAAACTTACCTACCTCAAAAGAAACTTACAGTTTCTTCCATAATTTAATTCTCGAAGATCGAATGCCAACTCAAAGGTACGTACATGCTATTAAATAAATAACAATTATGGTTCTCCACTTGCAGAATAGGACTGATTTGTGTAAGTTTTCCATAGATAAAATGAACCGTATCCTTGATGACATAGATCAAGGAAAATATCTAGGCATAAATATATTGAAATGCTAAGATCAACCTCTCATGAGATTAAAATGAAAAAGATAGAGATATGTTTTGGTGTTTCAGGTATTACAATTCGTTAGTGAAATCGCTCTCCAATTCCTATATAGCTAATATATCATGGCTCAACGTTCTTTTCGATCAACTCCCCTCTCTACATGCCTTTAACATCTACTATTTATCCCTCTTTCTTTGCCCAACTATTCTCACAGATTTTCTCCTTGTGAAAAATTAAGTGAAAAACTGCCTTATGTCAAAGGACTAGCTTAATTGGCTTCCCCTATTATAATTCACTCCCAAGTAGCTTCGTGGGTGTATTTAAGGATACAATAGTGAGGAATTTGAAAGGTCGCCCTTTACTCATCATAGATGTTATTCAAAATTCTTTAAACGTCTCTTTCTAAATGTTTCCACTTTTTCCCTCCACTATACCACTAAGCAACTATATTTAGCCTCTATTTGATTTGAAATCTCCCCATAATTATTGTAACCAAAAAATTTTAATAAAATTTTCCAATTTCATTTTTCAAATGTAAGCAATATATGCACTAATTTAAAAATAATTAAGAATTGCACCTAAATTTTAAATTACATTTTCCAATTTCATTTTTCAAATGTAAGCAATATATACAATGACTTAAAAATGAATTAATAATTCAACTTTAAAATAACATTTATTTTATTTAAAAATTGTAATCTATAATTTTAAATTAGATTTTCCAATTTCACTTTTCAAATGTAAGCAATATATGCAAAAATTGTAATCCATAATTTTAAATTAGATTTTCCAATTTCACTTTTCAAATGTAAGCAATATATGCAATAACTTAGAAATGAATTTGTAATTCCATTCTAACATACTATTTAGTATGTTTTAAATAAAAGAAACATTAGGGTTACGAAATTTTATTAAAGTTTACTTATTACAATACTTCAAAATTTATTTTTGAGTCAGTAATTTCACATGTACTATTGACTAGCAATAACCATTTTTAAAACAATCTAAAAATTCAAAATGTGAAAAAATAAGTCGTCTAAAAATTAGAGAGAACATGCAACACAAAGCATACTAAGAAACTTGTGGTATGTAAAGATGAATGTTCACATGTTACATTTTAATGGAGGTTTAAGGATTTTCTATTATCTCTAGTCAACTTGTCACTTTGCAATGGTATTTTGCATGGAAAGCATATATCGTTTTGTTCCTTTTTGCTTTCCCCTTTTATGTTAATAGATTTGAAGGATATATATGTCAAAATTTTCTTTTTGAAAACAACTAAGGGATTTGACATGAACTAAATATGGATTGTACTACAAAGAGTTCACAACTCTCTGATTAAGAATTATATTTCTTTGAGGGCCGCACAATAACTTGATGGATTTCTATGAGTACAAATTCATATGGATTATTGTCATTTAATTTAGGAATCAATGATTTTGGAGTTTGGGGAGATGATAATCCAAGAACTCAATAATTTAGTGCACCCCAAAACCTTTGTGAAGCTCATGAGACAACATGATGAAGATTCAATTTATTTAGGATTATTTGAATATCAATGAAATTTATTCTCAAGAATCTCCTTTTATTGTGTGATAATTTTTATTTATTTATATTATGTTAGGGTTAAGGGGATCGCCTAGCAAAGTGGCATTTGAGGTTTCAAGAGTGCAATGGAAATAAGAATGTAATAAGTGAAGGATTATTCTGATTAAGCAAAAATAGGTTTTACAAGGACCTGAAACTTATAACAAAGAGTTAAAAATATATAAATAAAGTTTTGCAAAAATTGTGCTATAACACCGAGGAACATAAGCCTAAACACAAAAGTTAACAATCAAAACAATAGGCTACAACCAAAAAATACAAAAGAGGACAACAAAAAGATAGGACAATAGGAAAAAGGACAGCTATATGCATTTCATTAGGTCTTCAGCCTGGATCACCATAAGTTGCATCTGCCCGGCTGAGTTCTTGAGCTCTTCTAGCTCCTTGTCCTCTTTGGTACCAATCTTTCTTGTGCTTCCTGTGTACGCTTTCCCGGTCCCAAAGTGTCATTTACCTCCTTAACATCTTTTTCACCCTTTTACTGCTCCATCTTGCCAACCAAGATCTTAGCATATCCAATGTAGGCTCTGAGACTAACAAGGCATTGCTCACTGATTTTTCTCATGGAATCTTCTAATTTATCCACTCTTTTATATAGCATATGGAGTCTACCCTCGAAATCCCATAAGTAAAGGATTGTTAGCATAAGTTAGAATGTTAGAATATTACACTATTTAGTTAATATATAGTTACCTAAGATTGATAGTTGTTGAACTATGTTCTCTTATTTAAATATGAGCATTATTCATGAAATAAATAGTATAAAATTTATTTTTCATGATCATAAATCAATACTTTGTTTATAGTATAGAAATTAGGCATCTCAATATCATAATATAAGTTTTATGCTAAAAAAACTACTAGCCAATTAATAGTTCTCTAGCACCATTCTAAAGTCATATTATGTCTCTTTACTCATAAATTATATTGCAAAGAATTATGCATCTATGAAATTTAATACATCAACATGAATAAGTTTGAGAAGAATCGATAATATTAAAATCAAATGAATCTATGTTTTGGAGTTAGTTGTCTCACTCTGGTTTTGTATAGGCTCATTAGTAATGTGCATGATCACTATATTTGATGTTCATGCAGTTATAAGTCTACAAATTTAATGAATTTTCATATTTGAACCCTCTTATGAATCATAATGAAGTACATATTCTTACAAGTTGGCAAAATTTTTAAAATATTAGTACATAATTTTTATTCCAAACTAGAATTAAGGATACATGATTTTTTTGTTCTACAGTTTACCAAGTATCAAGTATGCCTACCATGAAAGATATGAGGATTCAAGCTAACAAACATAAATGTAAAATGAGGTGTGGTATAATGAAATTTTAGCACGTACCTAAAAGATAAAAAGAATAATAAAAAATACTTCCACAATTACAAATACAAAAATCTATATAGTTGATGCAAGATTCCTTTTCCAAATTAGTAAGTTACTCTTGAAATTAATATGACACATTAGCTACGATAGAAGATATGTAAAAACCTGGGAAATGGAATTATACTAACTTGAATAGGATTAATTTTTCCAATCTAAAACTACTTTCAACGAGAAATAGAGCTTTGAACAAAATTATAGCTCCAATACGTACATGTTCTTGTGAGTTATTTAAATTTCATAAGTGTTACTCCATTTTTAAAATAAGATTATTTAGAATAAGTATCAAACATAAATTCATGGGTTAACTAAAGGATATCTAAATGTGCCATGTGAGATGTTAGCCTAAAAAAGAACTAATCACATTTTAAAAGTTTGTGAAATGGATTAATCTAGATTTGAAGGTTGAAAACAAATTTATCATGATACTAATTAACAGTAATTGAATTTTATGTATTAGTGATGAGGATGTGAAATTCCTATAACTTATATGGTTGTTAAAGTTATAACTATAGCTTAATCAACATGTTTAAACACCACTTCTTATCTGTTATAAGTTATTTTGAGCTCATGGGTAAGGTCCTATAAAACTATTATTTTTAGATTTTTATTTGTTGACCATAGGCTAAAAAAATCAATATCATATCCTCATTTCTTTCACCACTGAGAAGGTGTATAGAAATAAAAAATTTCCTTTTCGCTTTGAAAAGATGTGGACATTAAGCCTTGTGTTGAAAGAGATGTTTAGGGAAAGGTAGGGTTAACCCACAATAGTGGGTTAAAATTTTTCAAAGGACTTGGATTTCCTCCATTTCGGACAAAAGAAAAAATTTCAGAGGTTTCGATTGGAACCCGAAAAAAGTTTCGATCGGAACCTGGAAGCTTTCAATCAAAATCCATGTAAAGGGAGGTTTCAATCGAAAGTAGGTTTTGATCGAAACCCTCAAAATAATAATATTTTATAGGCTTATGTGGATTCCAATTGAAACCCTCAAAGCTTGGGGTTCTGATCAAAACCCACCATATATTGGGGGATGACCAAGGTGGAACCCCACTCCGAAAGCAATAGTGGGGTTTCACCATTACAACAATGAGGTTTCCAATGAGTTTATAGTGACTTTCAAACATCGTATTCCATTTTTTTTACAGTGTTTATTTATAATTTTTGTTAAAAAAATCATGTTTTTTTTCTAAATACACAGTGTGTGTGTGTGTATATGCATATATATAGATGTACACACATGTATCTGTGTGTGTGTGTATACATGTATACATACATATATATGTATATATACAAATTTTATTATTAAATCATGTTATATATAGATATAGATATAGATATAGATATAGATATAGATATAGATATAGATATATATATATATATATATATATATATATATATATATATATATATATATATATATATATATATGTGTGTGTGTGTGTGTGTGTGTGTGTGTGTGTGTGTGTATATAAATATGTGTGTGAGGATATACATACATACATACATACATACATACATACATACATACATATATATATATATATATATATATATATATATATATAATATATATATATATATATATATATATATATATATATATATATAATTGTGTGTACATATATACATATACCCTCACACACACACACACATATCTTTGTGTGTGTGTGTGAGGGTATATGTGTGTGTGTGTACATGTATGTATATGTATGTGTGTGTGTACATTTATATATATACATATATTTGTATACAGATATATATGTGTATATATAAATGTGTGTGTGAGGGTATATACATATGTGTGTGTGTGTGTGTGTACATTTATATATATACATATATTTGTATATACATACATACGTACATACATACATACATGCATGCATATACACATACACATACATGTACACGTACACGTACACGCGCACGCACACGCACACATACACGTGCATGTGCATGTCCACACACGTGCACGTGTACATGTACGTTTATGTGTGTTTGTTTGTGTGTGTATTCCTTGTAATATGTGTTTATCAAGATCCTCACAATGTATTTTGCATACAAGGCATTGACTTGTTACCGATCTAGCCTTTTTCCTTCTTTAGACCCCTTCCTTTACTCTGATAATTTATCGTATTGAAAGGCAAGGAAAATGCATGCATTTTCATACTATGAAAAGGAAAGGATAAATTGAAGTAATAAATTTGACTTATTAAATATTATTACTATTACCTGGATTTCATGGAGCCTAATTCGGATTCGATTTGCAGTCCCACAAATAAATAGAAAATTTGATCTACATTTGATCTCACCTTAATCACCTCATCTATCTTCCTGATAGGAAAGTCAGTTTCAAACCCTGGTTTGAATAGTAGGGCATAATTTGAGAGGGTAAGGCATCCCATTTTTTGACATACCGAGCACAGGCTATAGTGGCATCTGCACATCTATATGACCTTCCTTCTGAAAGGGTGGATGGAACTCGACAGTCATCAAATTAGTTGAGGGCTAGAACTACTTCCTCAAACCTTCCGGATAGAAACTTTGGACGCCATAGAATTTCCAGGGCCCTCGGTCCGGTAGAAGAATCATAGTGATCACGGGTAAAGTGAACAATCGCATTCTTTCTCCCTACAATTTATCGATCTCTTCTCGGGTATCAATTGTTGGGATAAGTTGTAGGACCTAGGGAAATCCAATTCTTATGTCTCGCCACCCCATCTATATATAGGGCGATCGATTCATTGCCGGTCACCGTTCCATCAACACTTGCTTGTATCGCCTCGGAAGGAATGTGCCGCAAGCTCTGGAACTGGTTATGCTTAAGACTAGAAGGAAGGTACTGCGAAATCATCAAGATTATGAAATTTATCATATTATTTGAGTGAATTAGCTTCTCTTATTGCATTCTCTTACGTTACTGTTTATAAATGTAATCATGGTCGAGGCTGTATTATACATCCCTCCCGAGCAAAGCGAAACAGTTCTCTGCCTTTCTGCGTTAATTTGCATGGTAATGGAGCTCAATATGAGTGTTTCCTCAATATGTCTTGCAGTCTTTTTGTTAACTGCGTCGCTCTCCCTTGTATTGGGATAGAGGAGGAAAAACTACGATAGGAAATTGTGTTTGCCAGGACCACTTGCGCTGCCCATCATAGGAAACCTTCATCAGTTGGGAGCACTTCCTCACCGGGGGCTGCAGCGGCTGGCTGAGAAACATGGCCCAATTATGGCGGTTAAAATGGGTTCTGTTAATGTAGTTGTTGCCTCTTCTTCTGAGGCGGCAAAGCAGTTTCTGAAAACCCACGACTTGAATTTTGCCAACAGGCCGTCTACTGGCGCTGGGAAACACTTGTTTTACAATGGGAGGGACATCGTGTTTGCTCCTTATGGAGATTACTGGCGAAACATGAGAAAAATATGCATGGTGGAGCTGCTGAATGCCCAGAGAATCGAGTCGTTCAGAGGCGTGAGGGAGGAAGAGGCGCAGGCGATGGTGCGGTCGATGTGGGAGAAGAGCGAAGGGGGCAGAGTGGGCGTGGATGTGACCGAGAGCGTTGCCTGCTACATCTCCGACTTGACGTGGCGAATTCTGACTGGCAGGACAAATGCCGACCGCCTCTCTGGTGGGACGGCGTTTGAAGACCTGGTTTGGGAAGGTAATGTTTTGATGGGGGCTGTTAATGTTGCCGATTTGATTCCTTGGTTGGAGTGGCTTGACTTGCAGGGGATCAGGCGACGTATGAAGAACGTCCACGGGCGTTTGGATGCAGATTTCGACAAGATTATAGATGAACATGTGGAGAGCAAGGGCAGGCCCAGGGGAGAGGAGGAGCGGCAGAAGGACTTGATTGATGTGCTTGTTCGATATTGAAATCAAGGATCAAGACAAGAAAGGTATCATTATGGTGAGTCAATTCTGGACTTTCTTGTAACTTGGGTTTTACTATTCTTTGTATTATATTTGTTAGTGTAGTGGGTACTTTACTTTTAATTGATTATAAAAAATTATAGATGTGACTAATTGATGGAGTTTTTAGTGTTTTTTCAGATTTTAATGTTTTTAATTTTTTAGAAAAGTTATTTTATTTTTAATAATTTCAAATTTTGTTTCTAATTTTGAAGGTTAGCCAATAGTTCATATAATCTTAGTTATAAAGTTTACGAGAAAAAAATCAATTTTTTAGGAGTTGTTTTAAAAATTATAAAAAATGACAAAAATATTTTTTTATTAAAAAATTGTCAAAAACGGTATTTTGGATAAAAAAACAATTTTTTAGGAGTTGTTTTAAAAATTATCAAAAATGTCAAAAAACAATTTTTTATGAAAAAATTGTCAAAAACGGTATTTCGAATAAAAAATTAATTTTTTAGAAGTTGTTTTTAAAATTATAAAAAATGACAAGAAATATTTTTTTATGAAAAAATTGTCAAAAACGGTATTTCGGATAAAAAATCAATTTTTTAGGAGTTGTTTTTAAAATTATCAAAAATGACAAAAATAATTTTTTATGAAAAAATGGTCAAAAACAGTATTTTGGATAAAAAAATCAAATTTTTAGGAGTTGTTTTAAAAATTATCAAAAATGACGAAAAATATTTTTTTATGAAAAAATTGTCAAAAATGGTAATTCGGATTTGTCCTTAAATTAGCGTTTTATCTCATTGCATTAGTAAAGTAGTTGGAAGAATAATAAAGAACTATTAAAATTCTAAAAAACATGTTCTGTTATTTTGCTTTCTTATGTTTCTGTTAATTGTTAAAGGAATTTTGGCTACATCACTAATGTCTTTATGTTGATATAGGATATGTTTTTGGGTGGAATAGAGTCATTAGCGATTACAATGGAATGGATAATGAGTGAGCTATTGAGAAATCCACATGCAATGAAGAAATTGCAAGAGGAAATTGATTTTATAGTAAAAAATGATGAGAAAATAACAAATTCTCATATTGTAAACATGGAATACTTGCATTGTGTGGTGAAAGAGACATTAAGATTATATCCAATAGGTGCCTTGCTCATCCCTCATGAATCTACAAAAGCTTGTGTTGTGAAAGGACCTCATCATGACTACTTCATACCAGCAAAAACAAGGATTATTGTTAATGCTTGGGCTATAGGAAGAGATCCAAGAGTGTGGGAAGATCCATTAGAATTTAGGCCTGAGAGATTTATGGGTAAAATTTTTGATATGATTAGAGATTCAGAGTTGAGCATGATTCCTTTTGGAGCAGGAAGGAGAAGTTGCCCTGGTGCTTTCATGGCGATTGCCAATATCGAGGTTGCATTAGTACAACTTGTCCATTGCTTTGATTGGAGATTTGAAGGCGAGTTAGACATGAACGAATCTTTTGGATCTACCATTCCTAGAAAAACACACCTCTTTGCTATTCCATCTTGGAGGTTAGGGCCAAGTGCACATTCTTGCCTCAAAATTTAGTTTTGTCAAAAAACTTCGCTGCTTCTCCCATGTATTGCAAAAAATAAAATTATAAATAAATTTTACCATCATAATAAAATGCATACAAAATGCATATTAAGTGTGATTTTTTTATTTCATTATTTCCATTATATTACTTCATCGTTATATCTATTTTACATAATATGTTATAACTCATGTAAAACATGATCCTATACATTAAAAATAGTCACTCATTGATGATCATTTTATATTCCACAAGTTACTTTCAATCAATAAACTCCTATGCAATAATCTTATTTTTCATTTCTTTGCTCCTTGCACTAATCTCACACTCTTGCCCTTGAAGACCAAAAGTCAACACATTTGATGAAGATGGCATGCTATTTGAGGCTATATAGTTGACCATCAAGGATTATGCCATTTGACTTGCGGGTCTTCTTCTACTTGTATGTTCCTAGGATGATGGAGATTTTGTCTGTCTATGGCAATAGTTGAGCATTTGAGAATCTACATCTTTTAGGATAATTTTTTCTTTTCTTCCTTAAATTGTAATTTCTCTTAGATTTTCTTCATAAATCGGACTTAGTGAATCTTTCATCCTACTCTCTTCTTTCCTTCTTTCATATTCTCTATATCTGATATGTTTTTTCAATGTTCTACTTTCTTTTCTTTTCATCAAACTTATTTTCCCTATCGAACTTAGTTTCTACAAAAAAATAAAATTGATAGAACAATTTATAGTGATTAATTGATTATCTTTTTGTAAAATAAAATAATTATAAAAAAAAATTAAATAATCTATAAAAATGTAAGGTGATTGATTATGTTCGTATTAGTTGACATTTCTTGGCCTTTGTGATGAATGCACACAAATTAATTGCCAAAATGATAATAGTGATTGTGTTACAATTTACACGCGAGATGAGACAAGCAAAGATTTAAATCTTAGGTGGACTCCACTTGTCACATCGAAATTCACAAAGGTCAAACTTCCTTATCATTATGTAGGCCATTATCATTATAGTAAATTATTTTGTCATTTTAGGGGCAATTTCCTGGCAAAGTGGCATCAGTTGTTTTACATACAAATTCCCTCTCCATCTGGATGCTATTATCTAATCTGAGAGTTAAAAATTTTCAGTCGTACTCATTGTAGATAAAGTTTAAAAACACTTCCCTACCTCAAAAGAAACTTACATTTTCTTCCATAATTTAATTCTCGAAGATCGAATGCCAAGCCTTGATGTACATGACAACTCAAAGGTACGTACATGCTATTCAAAATTCTTTCAACGTCTCTTTCTAAATGTTTGCACTTTTTCCCTCCACTATACCACTAAGCAACTATATTTAGCCTCTATTTGATTTGAAATCTCCCCCATAATTATTGTAATAAAATTTTTTTAATAAAATTTTCTAATTTCATTTTTCAAATGTAAACAATATATGCACTAATTTAAAAATAATTAATAATTGCACCCAAATTTTTTAAATTACATTTTCCAATTTCATTTTTCAAATGTAAGCAATATATACAATAACTTAAAAAGAATTAATAGTTTAATTTTAAAATACAATTTATTTTATTTAAGAATTGTAATCCATAGTTTTAAATTAGATTTTCCAATTTCATTTTTCAAATGTAAGCAATATATGCAATAACTTAGAAATGAATTTGTATTTCCCATTCTAACATACTATTTAGTATATTTTAAATAAAAGAAACATTAGGGTTATGACATTTTATTAAAGTTTACCTATTACAATACTTCAAAATTTCTTTTGATTTAGTACTTTGACATGTAATATTGACTAGCAATAACAATTTTTAAAACAATCTGAAAATTCAAAATGAGAAAAAATAAAGTATCTAAAAATTAGAGAGAACATGCAACACAAAGCATACTAAGAAACTTGTGGTACGTAAAGATGAATGTTCAAATGTTACATTTTAATGGAGGTTTAAGGATTTTCTATTAGCTCTAGTCAACTTGTCACTTTGCAATGGTATTTTGCATGGAAAGCATATATCGTTTCTTTCCTTTTTGCTTTACCCTTTTACGTTAATAGATTTGAAGGATATATGTCAAAATTTTCTTTTTGAAAACAACTAAGGGATTTGATATGAACTAAATATGGATTGTACTACAAAGGGTTCACAACTCTCTGATTAAGAATTATATTTTTTTGAGGGCCGCATAATAACTTGATGGATTTCTATGAGTACAAATTAATATAGATTCTTATCATTTAATTTAGGAATCAATGATTTAGGAGTTTGGGGAGATGATAATCCAAGAACTCAATAATTTAGCTCAAACCAAAACCTTTGTGAAGCTCATGAGACATCATGATGAAGATTCACTTTATTTAGGATTATTTGAATATCAATGAAATTTAATCTCAAGAATCTCCTTTTATTGTGTAATAATTTTTATTTATTTATATTATGTTGGGGTTAAGGGGATCGCCTAGAAAAGTGGCATTTGAGGTTTCAAGAGTGCAATGGAAATAAGAATGTAATAAGTGAAGGATTATTTTGATTAAGTAAAAATAGGTTTTACAAAGATCCGAAACTTATAACAAAGAGTTAAAAATATAGCAATAAAGTTTTACGAAAACTATGTCGCAACACCGAGGAACAAAAGCCAAAACACAAAAGTTAACAACAACAACAATAGGCTACAACCAAAAAATACAGACGAGGACAACAAAAAGACAGGACAACAGGAAAAATGACAACTAAATGCATTTCATTAAGCCTTTAGCCTAGATCACCATAAGCTGCATTTGTTCAGCCGAGTTCTTGATCTCTTCCAGCTCCTTGTACTCTTTGGTACAAGTTTTTCATGTGCTTTCCCATGTACGCTTTCCTAGTCCCAAGTGTCCTTTACCTCCTTAACCTCTTTTTCACCCTTTTCCCACTCCATCTTGCCAAGCAAGATCTTAGCATGTTCAATGTAGGCTTTGAGACTAACAAGGCATTGCTCACTGATTTTTCTCATGGAGTCTTCTAGTTTATCCACTCTGTTATACAACATATGGAGTCTTCCCTCGAAATCCCATAAGTAAAGGATTGTTAGCATAAGTTAGAAGGTTAGAATATTACACTATTTGGTTAATATATGGTTACCTAAGATTGATAGTTGTTGAACTATGTTCTCTTATTTAAATATGAACATTATTCATGAAATAAATAGTATAAAATTTATTTTTCACAATCATAAATCAATACATTTTTTATAATATAGAATTTAGGCATCTCAATATCCTAATGTAAGTTTTATGATTAAAAAACTACTAGCCAATTAATAGTTCTCTGGCACCATTCTAAAGTCATATTATGCCTCTTTACTCATAAATTATATTGGAAAGAATTATGCATCTATGGAATTTAATACATTAACATGAATAAGTTTTAGAAGAATCGATAATATTAAAATTAAATGAATCTATGTTTTGGAGTTAGTTGTGTCACTCTGGTATTGTATAGGCTTAGTAGTAATGTGCATGATCACTATATTTGATGTTCATACAGTTAGAAGTCTACAAATTTAATGAATTTACATATTTGAACCCTCTTATGAATCATAATGAAGTATATATTCACAAGTCGGAAATTTTTTTAAAATATCCGTACATAATTTTTAATCCAAACTAGAATTAAGGATACTTGATTTTTTTGCTCTATAGTTTGTCAACTATCAAGTATGCCTACCATGAAAGATATGCGGATTCAAGCTAACAAACATAAATGTAAAATGAGGTACATGGTATAATGAAATTTTATCACGTAACTAAAAGATAAAAAAGAATAATAAAAAATACTTCCACAAATACAAATACATAAAGCTATATAGTTGATGAAAGATTCCTTTTCCAAATTACTAAGTTACTCTTGAAATTAATATGACATATTAGTTGAAATAGAAGATATTGAAAAACCTGGGAAATAGAATTATACTCACTTGAATAGGATTAAT
>BSBK01007953.1:45000-217500 GCA_027943335.1 Chamaecyparis obtusa
AATAACTAGAACTTTCTCTGTCAGTTGAATTAACTTATGCAATCTTAACTAAACATCAATAACACTTCTCCAAGCTTAACTCCAAGGGCGCATATCCTCAAGATAGTCATAACTCAAGAAACAAAAATATCTCTGTCGACTCTTCTGAACAAACACATGAAACTGCTACCTGTAAATAGTGACTACATAACTTCACTTGTGTTCATCATCAGACCATGCATCCATGAACTTAACATCACTAACATGTCTGCATGCCCATAAGACAACTGTACAGACAACCATACACAAAACACTACCTGTAACTCTGTCAGGAACACTACTGACACAAGCTGCTATATAACTGTCTGTACTTACAGTTAACATCTGCACCCATGATATCATGCTGATATCATGTCCATTGCATCATATAATGAAGGCTTACTACATAAGACTTCCATGCATGCTACTTTCCATATGTTGTCATCAATGACAAACATATAGTCAGTACTGGCCTGCTGGCAAATCTCGAACAATCTGCCCCTTTGGCATTGATGGCAACATGTGGAATGAAAAACCACCATCAACCTAAATGAAAATTTCTTTTATAACATTCTCTATTTCCTCTTCAAAAACTTCCCCAAAGATGAATCCTCCATCTGCTGCAATATTTTCTAATATTCTCCATTTCCTCAACTGAACTGCTATCACAACTGAATACTACTCCCCCTTAGTATATTACTCCTATTTTTCATGACTTTGTATACTACTCCCCCTTTGACATCAATGGAAAAGGGCACCATTCATTTTAAGCTCCAATACTAATCCTGAGGTAGAGTAGTCAACCTTCCATCAGTCCCAAAGGATTGATGCCATTCTTGCTTCTTTCTAAGTAGAATCAGGGAAGGGAATTACTCCCAACTTCCCCCTAAGATACTCAAAAGTATCCTTAGGCAAGGGCTTTGTGAATATATTTGCCAACTGCTCTTTAGTACTCAAATAGTCCAACTTGACTTCTTTCTCTGCCACTTTCTCTCTTAGGAAGTGATACTTGATCTCAATGTGTTTTGTCTTTGCATGCATCATAGGGTTCTTTGACATATTGATAGTGGTAGTGTTATCATAGTGAATAACAATAGGATAATCAATCTGAATTCCAAAATCTTTTATCATTTGCTTGATCCAAACAATTTTAGAACAATTCAAGGCTGCTGCAACATACTTCGCTTCTGCTGTTGACTAAGAAATACAATTTTATTTCATGCTTGTCCAAGTGACAAGTCTATCACCAAGAAACACTGCTCCACCTGAAGTACTTTTTCTATCATCAACACATCTTGCCCAATCTGCATCCGTGTACACATGAAGCTCAACATTTTTTGAATTGGGATACCATAAACCATAGTCTATAGTGCCTTGTAAGTATCTAAATATCCTTTTTTACTACCATGTGGTGACTTTGTTTAGGCTCTACTACAAATCTTCCAACTATGCCAACTGCATTTGAAATATCAGGTCTAGTATGAGTAAGATAAATCAATTTACCAATCATTGACTTGTATAATGTTATATCAACTATTGGTGAGTCATCTTCCTTTGTAAGCTTGCATCCATTAATCATAGGGGCTCCTACTGGCTTGCAATCATCCATCTTGAATTTCTTTAGTATCTCTTTCACATACTTTGATTGATTAATGAAAATCCCTTTTTCTATCTACTGCACATTTAATCCCAAAAAGTACTTGATAGGACCAATCATAGTCATCTCAAACTCATTCTACATTTCTTTGGCAAATTCAGCACTGAGTTTATCATTACCTCCAAAGATAATGTCATCAACAAATATAGCTACAAGTAATAAACCTTCAGATGTCTCTCTAATGACTAGATTACAATCTGCTACTCCTTTCTTGAATCCAATCTTTGTTAAGTATCCATCTAGTCTCTCATACCATGTTATAGGGGCTTGCTTAAGTCCATACAAGAATGCTGACTTGACATCCATTTGATATACTTTGAAGTTTATAACTGTAGCATAAGCTAAAAACAACTTAATAGCTTCTAATCTACTCACAGGTGCAAATGTGTCTGAATAATCAATGTCTTCTCTTTGCACATATCCCTTACATACTAATCTTTCTTTATTTCTTACTACTATACCATTTTCATTCATCTTGTTTTTGAATATCCACTTTGTTCCAATCACATTCTTATCACTAGGTCTTGGGACCAGTTCCCAAGTGTCATTATTAATGATCTGATCAAGTTCTTCTTTCATAGCATCATGCCAATCTAAATCCTTACAAGCATCTTCAACACTTAAAGGTTTAATTTGAGATAGTAAACATACCACATCACTGCTAGCTGAGTTCTTTGCTTGTGATCTTGTTAAGACTTTGCGGCTCTGATCTCCAATGATGTCTTTCTTGGAATGATTTCTTGATGTAAACTTTGGAACTTTAGGTGATGCTAACTCATCAGCCTTAGGAGTACTTTCTTCACTTGTCTCAGGGTCATTGAACAACACATCAATGCTGTCAAACATTTCCTCAATGACTGTCTCACTAGTGGAGGGTCTAGGTTCTTCTTCAATCATGGGTGAGTAATCATGATATCTTTCTTGAATCATAAACTTTTCATCAATCTTTACATGAGCACTTTTAATGATCTTTTTCAATCTTAAATTGAGACATCTATAAGCTTTACTTTTAGTAGGGTAACCAAGAAAAATACCTTCATCACTTCTTGCATCAAACTTGCCTACTGCTTCATCACTCTTGATGTAGCACTTGCTTCAAAAGATTCTAAAGTATTTTACAGTGGGAACATTACCAAACCAAAGCTCATAAGGTGTTTTTTCAGTGCCATGCCTTAACTGAATTCTATTGATTGTATAGACTGTTGTATTGACCGCATCTCTCCAATAGGTGTGTGCAACTTTTCCTTCTATCATAATGGTGTGCACTATATTAAGAATGATCCTATTCCTTCTCTCTACAATTCCATTCTATTGAGGTGTTCTAGGTGCACTTAACTGTCTCTTTATGCCATGCTCTTCATAGTACTCAGAATCTGTCAGAGGTGAATTCTCCTCCTCTATCCGATCTCAAACATTTTATCTTTAATCTAGATTCATTCTCAACTTTAGCTTTGAATATTTTGAACTTATCAAATGCTTCTGACTTATCTTTCAAGAATGCAACCCACATCATCCTAGTATAATCATCAGCAAATAAAATGAAATACCTTTCACCATAGTATGATCTTGTTTGAGTTGGTCCACATAGGTTTGTATGAATCAGATCCAACTTGTTCTCTGCTGAATTCTACTTGCTCCTGAATGAATTTATCACATGCTTCCCCATCACACATTCCCTGCATATAGTATCAACTGGCTTTTCTATGCTAGGTAGATCTCTTACTACTTTAACATTGCTTATCTTTACTATGTTATCAAAATTGATATGACATAGTCTTTTATGCCACAACCAACTGTCATCAACTTTAGCAACAAAACAACTTGCTTCTGAATTGAGTTGAAAAACATTACCTCTTGTCTTTGTGCCTAATGCAATCATAACACTATCTTTGTTGTTAATGATGCATTTGTCATCTTTGAACTCCAATTGATAACCTTTACCAAGTAATTGTCCAACACTGAGAAGGTTATGTTTCAAACCATCAGCATAAAGAACATCATCAGTACTGTTCTTTCCATTCAAAGTGATGGCTCCTTTACCAACTATAGGTTTAGGAGTGTTGTCTCCAAATCTGACCATACCTCCATTGTATTTGTCCAAATGAACAAACCTACCTTTATCACCTGTCATGTGATGTGAACAACCACTATCTATAATCCAGTTTGTTCTTATATCTGCTTGGGAAATCAATGCTAGCTCTTGATTCACTTTCTCATTTTTTGGAATTGACTTAATATTTGTTTTGTCTACAATAGAAATGAATCCAATTTCTTCTTCACTGGATTCATCATCTGAAACTCCATCTCCAGCAAAGTAACATTCCTTAGAGTACTTAGGCTTGTAATCCTTTTTGAACTTTCTAACTCTAGTAGGACACTTAGATGCAAAGTGACCTATCTTATTACATGAAAAGCACTTGAAAGATAATTGACCTTCATATTTTCCTTTTCCTTTCTTTTCTCTTTTAGCAACCATAGCAATAAAATCATCTAAATTTTTCTCTTCATCATCATGATCAAAATTACCAGAAGTGTTTGCAGATTTCTTACCATGAATTGTTGCTTTGAAGGCTGTCTCACTTTTTGGTTCTGTCTTCAATCTTGAAATCTGAAAAGCTAAGGATTTTTTGATCAAGGTCTCTCTCTTGAAATTTTATG
Organism: Chamaecyparis obtusa; assembly: GCA_027943335.1. Classification (NCBI taxonomy): domain Eukaryota; kingdom Viridiplantae; phylum Streptophyta; class Pinopsida; order Cupressales; family Cupressaceae; genus Chamaecyparis; species Chamaecyparis obtusa. The sequence continues at coordinate 49,334 of BSBK01007953.1, forward strand.
TAAGCTACATGGTCTCATCAAGGATGTTGATCTTGCTCTCATATTTTAGAGTAAGAGTAGTCATCAACTTGTCCATAATGTCTTCCTCAGAAATCTCTCCACCATTGTTCCTGATTCCAGCAACTGCTTCATTAACCCTTTGATTATAAGCTCTGATGTTTTCTTCAGGCAGTATCTCTAATGCATTGAATATTTTATTGCATGTCTTTCTATGTGCATCCTTTTCTTTCTTGTCTCCTTCAAATATGTCTGCAAGGTACTTCCATATCTTATGGGCGGTGTCTACCTTCTTTATCTCTAAAAACTCACTATCAGATAGTGCACTGATAAGGGCTTCTTTAGCTATAGCATTATGGTGAAACAATTCCTTTTGAGTGTTAGTAGCATCATCTTGTTGAAGGTCTTCTAAAGTAGGAATCTTGGCTGCTTTGATAGTTACATTGAAAACTTCATAAGAAATACACTGCAAATGGGTCATCATCTTATTCTTCCAATCAAGATAATTTTCTCCATCAAACTTAGGACTCTCTTTCCTGAAGTATGCCATCTGATCAACCTCAAGCTATTAAACTTCTCTCCGAGGCACTTGACTCTAATACCAATTGTTAGAAATAGTCCCAAGAGATAACTAAGATGTGGTGGGGGGGGGGGGGTGAATCAGTTATCTACAAGTTTCAATTCTTTATCCAATTAAGTATACTTAAACATAAAGCATAAACACAATGAAATAAAACATGAACACAACACCAATATTTTGGTTATGAGGAAATCCAAATAGGTAAAAACCCCGATGGGACTTGATACCCACTAATATTCTCTACTAGTGTATAATGATCCTTGTTAGAAGATCCTTTACCCTGTTAGGAGTAGCTTTACAATATATGAAGTACAGTAGACCTGGTTAAGGGTCGGACCCTATTAGGATTCTTTTAAAATTGTCCCTATTAGGGGAGAGGATGCACTATCCAAGAGTTCACTGCTCAAAGGGGTGAAGGCTACAACCTTCTGAATAACAGATACACACTATATCTAGATCTTGGTGAACTACGCTTTGACCTGCTATCTAGATCAGTTCCAATGAATAGAACACATACTCTACTTGGTCATATAGACCTTCTTCTGATGGTTCAACACTTCACACACTCTTCTCTACTCTGCTTAATCAACCATGAACGACACTTCAGCAATCACGAATGACTGCCTATAAATATCTTTCCTCCAAATGATATAATCAAGTCAGTCTATTAGAACCACCTTGAAATCATATTTGAGAAACCATAATAAACTCCAACAAACATTCTGTCGACTCTACTATGGGTGCAACACATTCTGGGACTTGTTCATATAATATAATTATAGATGCACACCACACGTTGTCGGCTCTACCAAAATAACTGGAACTCTCTTTGTAAGCTGAATTAACTTATGCGCTCTTAACCAAAAATCAATAACACTTCTCCAAGCTTAACTCCAAGGGAACATATCCTCAAGATAGGCGCAACTCAAGAAACAATAAAATCTGTGTCGGCTCTTTTGAACAAACACATGAAACTGCTACTTGCGAATAGCAATTGCATAACTTCACTTGCGTTCATCATCAGACCACACGTCCATGAACTTAACATCACTAACATGTTTTCAATATATATCCTAGGGCGCATGCCCATAAGACAACTATATGGACAACCATACACAAAACACTGCCTGTAACTCTATCAGGAACACTGTTGACACAAGCCGCTATATAACTGTCTATACTTACAGTTAACCTCTGCGCCCATGATATCATGCTGATATCATGTCCATCCATCATATACTAAAGGCTTACTACATAAGACTTCCATGCATGCTACTTTCCATATGTTGTCATCAATGAAAACATACAGTTAGTACTAGTCTATTGGCAAATCTACAATAGTCTTTCAATAATTTTACCACCTTGGCTTCCAATCTCTAGCTGGGGGATGAGTTTCTCTATTCTGAAGCTTATGGGGCTTCCAAGGTCATTGCTACACTCTGGAACCCCAATACTATCATGGGCCAACTGCTCTCTTCCTCCTTGAACTTCCTTGCTGTAACTTTCAGGAAAAAAAGGCTTGAGTGGAACCTATTCAATGTATATGCTCCTAATACTCAGTCTGGCAGGGCTTCCCTTTTGAATGATTTGTACATTTGGATAGACTAGGAAAATTTTGCTAATTACTGGTTGGCTGGTGACTTTAACACTCCTCTTTAGTCCTTGAAAAAATGCAGTGGATTAATGGACTACTCTGATAGTATGGGGGACCTAGCGGATTTTATCTCCTACACTGGCCTTTTGTACATTGTTCTGAAGGGAAACCCCTTCACCTGGACCAACAATAGGAAGGGCTCCCATCTCATCCTAGTGTGGCTTGACCTCCACCTTGTCCTCCCTCCCCAAAAATACTTCTAATCATAACCCCCTCCTTCTTTATTGGTGGGACTCCCCCATGTTTGGCCCGGCCCCCTTAAGGTTCAAAATTATGTGGTGCTCTCATCCATCTTTTAGAGACCAAGTGAAATCCTAGCGGGCCATTAACATCAGAGGCACTGCCATGTTTAGGATTGCCTAGAAACTAGAAATTATTAGAAGAGAGGTTAAGGGCTAGAGTAAACATAACTTTGGTATTTTCATAAAGAGAAAAAGGAGCTTACTGAAACCTTATTGTCCCTCCAAGCCCAGTTGGCTACTGGAATTCCCCCACCCCAGATATAGGTGGAAGAAGAAACGACTAGACACAAATGGTAGGAAACTTTGAAAAAGAGGAAATCTACTGGAAGGAATGATCCAGAGTACAGTGGCTCGCAGAAGGGTACATAAACATGACCTTCTTCCATAGGTCTGCTAGCAACCACAAAAGAAGGAACACCATCAATGCAATCAGGGATGTAGGAGGGAATGAAGTTACTGAGAAGGACAAAATCAATTAGGTCATGACAAACTATTTTAAAGGACTGTATTCAAATGTTGGACAAATGTGCCCTGTTAACACCCAAAATCAACTTCTAGATCACATCCAAAGTTCTATTTCTCATAGTGATAATGAATGGCTCATGAAATATGTGTTTGATGAGGAGGTGAAGATGATGGTTTTTTCTATGGGTGCTTATAAAGCCCCAGGACCTGATGGCTTCCCCCAGGCTTTCTTTCAGGAATACTGGGATATTGTGGGACTAGATGTTACCCGTGTTGCCAGATATTTCTTCAAAATAGGGTATATTTTAAAGAAACATAAAAAAACCTCTATTGTGCTAGTCCCTAAGAATGATAACCCGATCTCCATGCTGGATTTTAGGCCCATTAGCCTTTGCAATATGTTCTACAAGATCCTCACTAAGATATTGATCAACAAAATGAAGCCCCTTCTGGATAAGATAATCAGCACTACTCAGAAAGGTTTTGTTTTGGGAAGGTAGATCCTTGATGCAGCCATCTCCACCCATGAAATCATCCACTCCATGGATAGGAGCAATGTTCTAGGTATGGCTTTCAAACTTGATATCTCTAAAGCCTACGATAAATTCAATTGGTCATTCTTTCTTAAAATCCTGACTAGGATGGGGTTTAATGAGAAGATTATTCACATTAGCCAAGAATGTACTCAAACTATCAGCTTCTCTATTTTAGTCAATGGAACCCCTCGTAATTTCTTTCAACCTAAAAAAGGACTTAGGCAAGGTGACCCTCTCTCCCCCTACCTTTTCATTATGGTGGCTGAAGTCCTCAGCATGAATCTGACTATGCTATCCTCCATAGGGAGACTAAAAGGTGTCAAACCTGCTTCCACTCTGCAATAAATTGTGTTGGAGCAATTCGTGGATGACACTTTCCTCTTTGGGTATTCTTTGGTGATTGAGGCTAGACAGTGGAAGCAAATTCTAGAAAATTATGCCTAGGCTTCTAGACAGTGTATTAACTATCAGAAAAATAGAATGTTCTTCTTTAATACTGCCATTGAGACACAAAATAGAGTGCTTCAAATTCTGGGTTGTCAGTCGGCCTCGCTCCCCTCTACCTACTTAGGCCTCCCCCTAACGGTTAAAGAGGTGTCCCATGAGCTCTAGAACTCCATCCTGGAAAGAACCTAGAGGAAACTTACTGGATGGAAAGGGAAGATTCAAAGCAATGCTGGTAAACTATAGCTAGTGGCTTCTACTCTCTTCAAGATCAAAAGCAACATGGCAAACAGGTTAGAAAAAATGGCAGATAGGTTAGAAAAAATTCATGTCTACTTTCTCTCTACTTTCTGTCTCTCTTCAAGATCAAAAGCAACATGGTAGACAGGTTAGAAAAAATTTAGAGAACTTTTTTGTGGGATGGTTCTGAATAGAAAAAGAGGATGTCCCTGGTCAATTGGGATATAGTTTGTCTCCCAAAATGTCTGGGTGGTTTGGGCCTAAGGAGAATTAGCTTAATGAATAGAGCCCTCACCAAAAAAGTGGCCTAGAAGCTCATAGAAAGGAAAGAAGACTGGTGTAAGATCATGGAAGCTAAGTACCTTCAAGGGCAGCCCTACAAGGAGATGTAACAAGATAATGACCTTCCCAATGGCTCCAAACTTTGGGCAAACATCTGCAAATGTAAAACCTTGCTCTCTAAAGGTTCTTTCTGATAGCTTGGAGATGGGAGATCCATTAGATTCTCAAAGGACTATTGGATTCTGAACTACCCTAACCTTGGTAGTAGATTCAACCCCCTCATGAACTACATCAAGCCTATCCTTGGAAACAGATCTTCCAACTACATTGCTGGAGGGAATTGTAAAGATATATCTAATTTAGTCAAAGACAAACTGGAACTAAAGCACTTGGCTAAGGAGCTCATGGAAATTTTGAGAAATGATAATCACAGAAATTGGTGGCCATGACTCCATCATTTGGGCCCCCACCCAAGCGGGTACCTTCACGGTCAAGACTACTTACAACCTTCTTCTAAAGGAAGAGAATAATCCACAGGATTGGACAAAGGTGTGGATTCCTCAGCTCATGCCAAAAATCAACTTCTTCTGGTGGACCCTTATGCATGGTAAAGTCTTAACTCAGGACAACCTCATAAAAAGAGGCTTCTCAATGGCCAGTAGGTGCATCCTATGTGAAAAGGAGGAGGAAATGGTGAGTCACCTATTCATACACTATGATTTCACCGCTAACATTTGGCAAGATGTTATTGGAAAATTAGGAATCTCGTTGGCTTTGGGTAATGATGTCCACCAGCTCACTGCCTGGAGATCTCCCTCCAATCATCCCCTCCTCTAGCTCCTATGGTGAAATTTGCCTCCGCACATCTCTTGGACTATTTGGAAAGAAAGGAATAACAAGATATTCAGGGAGTCTAGTTCCCCCACCCGAGGCTTGCCTCTATCTTGGAACCAAGCTCCTTTGCGAGAATGCCAATGCAGCTAAGTGGAAACTCCCCTCAGCACCCCTCTCTGCCTGGGAAATCAAAATGGTTGATACTTGGAACCTGCTGATGGGTTTCTCCAAGTTGAAGGCTAGGAAGGCTACCCGATGTATTGCCCCACATAGAGGCTGGACCAAATTAAATTTTGATGGTGTAGCTAATAATCTCTCCAAGGGTGGGGGAGGTGTGCTAAGAGATCGCAATGGCACTTGCCTCTTGGCTTATGCGGGGCCGCTTAATAATTGCATTGTCAATCAACCTAAGGGCATGGCTCTTTTATGGGGGATTAAATTTTCCATTCAAATGAACACCAAACTATTGGAAATTAAGGGGGATTCCAAAGTGGTGGTGGAGGCTATCAAAAGTAGTGCTAATGCTGGGTGGCGTGTCAGCACCATTATTTTGGAAATCCATGAGCTTCTTAACAATATCCAATGTATGACTATTTCCCACACTTACAAAGAGGGAAATGTGGTGGTAGATTTGATGGCTACTATTGGTCTTAAGAAAAATAGGCTAAGTAGTTGGGAGGAGATCAACGAGCTACCTTGGGAAACCCAGCAGCTGATCGGGCGGGAGAAAAATGATACCGTTAATATTTAGAATGTGCCAAGTTGTCAATTTTGCTAAAGACCCTACCTTGATTATGTGTCAGTGTAAGATGATGATCTTTGTGATTATGAATAAGTATGGAAAAAAATCCACAAAGGATGATAATTTCCTTTTGTGTGAATACGTGTGGAAAGATAGATGTCCGCATCAGCAGGTTTTTTTGGTTAACAAGGACACTAAGTGCACTTTGGTGTAACTGCTAATTATTGCGCCTTGAGATCCGATGGATATCACCATACAGAACTCAGCTCCCCAAAAACCACCCAAGGCCTACATTTTGAGTATATTTTTCCCTTTCAATGGCTAACTCAAAACAACCAGTTTTATGCTCTGATTCACGAATCTTGGCCCTGCAATTCTCAAAAAAATGTGGCCCATGATAAGGATATTATCGACATGGGAGGCAATACCTTATGCATTGAACCTTATAAGATTGATGAGGTGTTCACATCTGACCCTTTGGTGACCCACTAGTGTAAGGAAAGTGGTATCTTGGGTTTCATGGAGCATCTGAAGGGAGGGCATGATGAGAAATTATGCAAGCAGTTTGTGTCTTCCTGGAATAATAGGAAAGTTTCTGCTGGAAGTATTCACTTCCAAAATAATAAGGAAGTTATTGCTAAGGTGATAGGGATCTCCCTGGAGGGAAGAAAACATTAAAAAACTAGCAGGATGCCACACCCAACTAGCCTCAACCAATTCTTCAAGGTGGGGGAGAAACCCGTGAAGAAGTCTGGAGGCTTCAATCACGAGGAGCTCCCGGAGTTCTGGCCCAAGCCGTGCCTCATTGTGATGTAGTATTTCACCCTGGAAGGTAAATTTATAGTGTTCTACTATTACCATTTACCTTTTCAAAATCATATCAAGAATAAGGATCTCATATCCATTCCCTTTTACCTCCTTCATTCTATTGAAAGTAATATTCTAGATATTAGGGAAAACCCTGAAAAGCCGATCCCTATTCTCCACCAGGGCCTCCTGCTCTATCTTTATAACTTCCATAAGGCCATTTTCCCTCCGCCCCAGCTCCCCCTGTTATCCAAGAGGTCACCCAGGAGGATTCTCCTTTGAAAACCAATAATCTCACTCAATCCACCTCCCACTCCATCCAGGAAATCCTGGAAATGGACCTTGTCCCAAAAGAAGGTAAAAGCTACAAAAGATGCGTGAAATACCATTTTAAAAGGGTGGAGGACCTTGAAGAATCCCATGTCTCAGAGTCCTTAGATGCTAAAGATTTGAAAGAGATGGACAGTACCCCTGAGACCGAAAGGAATCCCAAGAAACGGTGGATTTGGGGGGCTCTATCCATCGTTCTAATAAAATTTCTAAGGAGAGATACAAAACCAGAATCAGGGAAATGACCTCGAAGGAGAAGTCCCCTTCAGGAAATGACTCCCATACCATTGAGTTGATTGAGGGCTCTTTTGATGACCACCTGAGCTCGCATAGGACTGGCACCACTCCCCCCTTGAACCCCCAGCAAACCAGGGAGATTCCTCGAAGCATTACCCCACCCCCAGGCTCCCCCTATGATCACCAAACCAAGTCCCCCACTACTAAGCACAACCCTATGTCTCTAGATGGTAATGACATGCTTAAGGGCTCCCTTAAGCTGAAGTTCTCAGAAGTCAACAATAAGATATTAGGCATCAAAAAGGACATGTAGGACATCAAAAACTGCATCACGGATACTAACAAGTTTTCTCTTAAGGTCATGCATGTGTCAGTTGTGACCCTTTGCACTATGTAGGAAAAGTTGGTTGGTGGAAAACTCGAGGCTGACGAAGACAACAAAGATCTTTTCTTGTTCCTGCAAGAGGAGTGGGCCACGACCCTGATGTCCAAACATCTAGGTAGGAGATCTGATGCAGGAGCATCCTGGGTGTAAGAGCAATCTTGCATCACCCAAAAATATTTTTGTTTGCTTTTCAATAAGGGCTATCTTGTGTAGAGCTTCTATTTATGAAAACTTACTATTTTTAGTAAGTTGGTCATACAATCTCGGAATGTTCTGATTTCACAAGTGGAGGTTCATCTCAGTCATTTCAGCCTACCAGTTGAGTTTCATTGTCACATCATCTGTATTGGTGAAGTTATTGAGGTTTTTGGGTACAAAATCTTTCAGGTCAATTTTGAAGGCCTTAAAGGCTCTGGATCACGATCGACCCCTGGCTAACTAGTGCTAGCATGTGTTAGGCACTGTAGATCTCATCATGACATTTTCGAAAAGTGGTTATGATAGAAAAATGGAGCTACGGTTAAAATGTTATGGCCTCCAGAAGTTGGGCTACCTAAAACCATATTTTGTATTTCTTTTGAGCCGACCCTATTGTAATAATTGTAAAAACAAAATAATTACATGTTTAGTCAGCCTAAAAGGCTAAATTTCTGGAACCTTCTTAGGTGGTGGAAATTGCCTATATAAGGAAGGCCCGTAGTGTTGTCTTAGGTAGTTCGGAGCAGTTCAGAGTAGTTCTAGGTAATCATTTGAGGCTTTGTCCCTTAGAATATTGTAAGGAAGATGCCCATGTGGCTTTTCATATTGTAATTCTGAAAGTTTGTAATTGCACATTTGTGGAGATTATAAGAAGCCCATTTTTTGTTGTTGCAAATTGTTGTTGTTTCTCTATATTTGTTATGTGTTTGTGGTATTAAGGGGAGCACCCTTCATCAAGTGATATCAGAGTAGGAGTTCTTGAGTGTGTAAATAGATCACTGACTGTGAGGTAGTTTGCACTAGGACTGTGGTTAGGGTTTCAACGAGAAGCGTGAAAATGCCTCCGTGAAGGGAACGTGGTAGAAGAGCTGGTGTTGTAACACCTAGGGTTAGGGAATTGCAGAGACAAGTGGGAGCATTGCAAGAGGAGATTCGTAGAGGAATGAATCTTAATGTCAGAGATGAAACCAAGGATGAAGCCGAAGAAGGAAATTCTAAACAAGGAGAAGTCAAAGTTTTGAATCAAGAAGAAGAAAGACTTTTCGGAGCCATTTTGAAGATCGGGAAGAGAGCTAAGATTGAGGTCCCGACAGTTTCTAGAAATCTTAACCCAGAAGAATTGATCGACCGGATCAATGAATGTGAAGAATATTTTGAGTATGAACATATTAAGGATCCTGATCGGGTCAAGTTTGCGAAGGCCAGACTGAAGGGCCATGTGAAGATCTGGTGGCAAGAGATTCAGTTAGAGTGAAATCGAAGAGGAAAGGATAAAATCATAAGACGGGATCGGATGGTGGATAAATTGAAGCGACAGTTCATCCCTGTTGATTATGAGCTTGACCTACTGAAGGAAATACAAAGTTTGAAGAAAATAGGGAGATCTGTTCAGGAGTATACAAAGGAGTTCTATCAAATCCTCATCAGAACAAGCCATGTAGAAGCTGACAAGGAGAAAGTTGCCCGTTACCTTAATGCGTTAAGGTCGGGCATTCAGGAAGAATTGAATTTGGTTCGAATGAACAGTATTGAAGAGGCATACTAGTTTGCCCTAAAAGTAGAGGAAAAGATGAATAAGAAGTTTGAGAGCAGACAAAGAGGAAGAGGTTATGATGGAAGATCTATTGGATGGTCATATGGAGATCGAAATGAAGATTCGAAAAAGTAGGATGAGGCTAGTAATAGTCAGAATCAAAGAGAAGATCATTTCAATTGTTTCCCTAATTAGAATAATAGAGATCAGAGAGGAATATGAAGAGGACAAGGATCTGGAAGAGGAGGCTTCTATGGAACATGTTTTCATTGTGGAGAAGAAGGTCATAGGGTATTTGAATGTCCTCAATGCCAAGGAAGGACATTTAGGAGGAATGAAGGTCAGGCGAAAGTTGCACATGTTGATGAGGATGCCAGATCATCACATTCTAAAGATGCTGAAAGAGGAGAAACGTTGATTAATAGAAGAGTCATGCTGAGTGGTGAGAATGAACCTGAACAAAGGAGGTGCTTGTTTTGCACCAGGTACAAGTGTGAGGGTAAGTGTTGTGATGTGATTATTGATAGTGGTAGTACTGATAATTTGGTGTCAGAAGAGATGGTGACAAATTTGAAGCTCATGAGATAGAAACACCCACATCCATATCAATTTGCCTAGGTGTAAGATGACCAAAAGGTCATGGTCAGTGAACAGTGCCTAGTGAAGTTCAAGATCAACGGGTACCAAGATGAGGTACTATGTGATATCATATCTATGGATGCATGTCATATGTTGTTGGGTAGACCTTGGCAGTTTGACAGGTGTGCTGTACATGATGGTCATGCGAATACCTATTCCCTGATAAAGGATGAAGTGTGACATAAGCTAAAACCATTGAAGGAAATAGAAGAAAAGCTATGTGGTAATGCAAGAATAACTTTTGTTGATAGAGGAAATTTTTTAGATGTTATGTGGCATGAGCATATGTATTTTACCTTAATTCTAAAGGCTGGGAAAGAGGAAGTAGAAGATGTACTTGTAGAAGTTGCAGAATTATTGAATGAGTTTCATGATATTGTATCCGATAATGTGACTGATGGATTACCACTAGTAAGAAAGATTAGTCATCAGGTGGACTTGATTCCAGGAGCCAGTTTTCCAAATAAGGCAACACATAGAATGACAGTAGCAGAAAGTGAAGAGTTCAAGAAAGATTTGAAGTTTAGTTTATCACATCATCCATAGATTGTATATGGAAGTAGTCCAAGAAATGCATCTAAGTTGAGGAAGATAGATAAAGGAGAAATAAGTAGTGCTGAAGCTAAGGATTTTGCAGAACATTTGAAGAACATCCATGAGGACGTAAGGAAGCACATTACCAAAATGAATGTGCAGTATAAGGCTAAGGCAGATGAGAAAATGAGGCATAAGGAATTTCAAGTTGGAGATGAAGTCATGGTTCATTTGCAGAAGGAGAGATTTCCAGTTGGTACATATAACAAGCTGAAAATGAAGAAGTTTGGGCCATGTAAGATACTGAAGAAGCATGATTCAGGAAATGCATATGAGGTAGAATTGCCTACTGAGTTGAATATTTCACCAGTGTTTAACATTTTAGATTTGACAGAGTATCATGAAGGAGGTGTTGAAGATGAGATCATAGCAGCACAATGGAGTATTTTGACAACTATTTCAGCTACTAAAGAGATTGAGGATATACTAGATAGTCATGTTAGCAGAAGCACGAGGAACATGACGTATGAAGAATATCTGGTCAAATGGAAAGGATGACCCGTTGAAGATTCATCATGGCTAACAAAGGAGGAGGTTAACCGTCTTGGTTTTCCTCTTCACACTTGAGTCATGACAAGGTCACTTCTCAAATTACCCTGGGTGTCTGATGCAGGAGCATCCTGGGTGTAAGAGCAATCTTGCATCACCCAAAAATAGTTTTGTTTACTTTTCAATAAGGGCTATCTTGTGCAAAGCTGCTATTTATGGAAACTTACTATTTTTAGAAAATTGGTCATACAATCTCAGAATGTTCTAATTTCATAGGTGGAGGTTCATCTCAGTCATTTAACCCTACCAGTTGAGTTTCATTGCCACATCATCTGTATTGGTGAAATTATTGAGGTTTTTGGGTATGAAATCTTTCAGGTCAATTTTGAAGGCCTTAGAGGCTCTGGATCGCGATTGACCCCGAGCTGACTAGTGCTAGCCCATGTCAGGCACTATAGATCTCGTCATGGAATTTCCGAAAAGTAGTTACAATAGAAAAATGAAGCTACAGTTTAAAAGTTATGGCCTCCGGAAGTTGGGCTGCCTAAAAGCATATTTTGTAGTTCTTTTGAGCCGACCCTATTGTAATAATTGTAAAAATTAAATAATTCCATGTTTAGTCGGCTTAAAAGTCTAAATTTCTAGAACCTTCTCGGGTGGTGGAAATTGCCTATATAAGGAAGGCTCGTAGTGTTGTCTTAGGCAGTTTGGAGTAGTTCAGAGTAGTTTTGGGTAATCATTTGAGACTTTGTCCCTCAGAATATTGTAAGGAAGATGCCCATGTGGCTTTGCGTATTGTAATTCTGAAAGTTTGTAATTCCACATTTGTGGAGATAATAAGAAGCCCATTTTTTGTTTTTGCAAATTGTTGTTGTTTCTCTGTTTCTATTATGTGTTTGTGGTATTAAGGGGGGCACCCTTCATCAAGATCTTAGCTTCTGTTGCTGTCATGAGGTCTTTATTTTTGATTGGGCATGCTAGCCCTAGTTTTTCTATGCTACTTTCCTATTTTAAGAATAATCTGTCTAGTTCCTGGTCTAGCCCTACGTAGCATGATACTGTTATTTTGATTGCTACCTTTTGCTTAAGATACTCTGGTACGAGTTTTTCTAAAAAGAACTTTTTTTTTTTTTATAGAGACAAATTAGACTTTGGTTTTTCTGCTGACAAACTGCTGATGAAATGCTCTAACTAGTGCTATTAATATGTCATTAATGTGCTTCTAATCCTTCTGTTCCATGGGCCAGCACCCTCTTACTACTTTTATCTATCAAAAACACACACACACACACACACACACACACACACACACAGATATATACACACACACACACACACACACATATATGTATATATAGATATGTATATATATATATATGTATACATAAATATATATACGTATACACACACATACACACACACACATATATATATATATATGTATGTATATATAGATATATATATATATATATATATATATATATATATATATATATATATATATATATATATATATATATATATATATATATATATATGTATATATATATATGTATACATATATATGTATACATATATATGTATACATATATCTGTATACATATATCTATATCTGTATACATATATATGTATACATATATCTATATATGTATACATATATATATATATATGTATACATATATATATATGTATGTATACATATATCTATATATGTATGTATACATATATCTATATATGTATGTATACATATATCTATATATGTATGTATACATATATCTATATATGTATGTATACATATATCTATATATGTATGTATACATATATCTATATATGTATGTATACATATATCTATATATGTATGTATACATATATCTATATATGTATGTATACATATATATATATATATGTATGTATGTATACATATATATATATATATATATATATATATATGTATACATATATCTATATATATATATATATATATGTATACATATATCTATATATGTATATGTATATATGTATACATATATCTATATATGTATATGTATATATGTATACATATATCTATATATGTGTATATACATACATACATATATATGTGTATATATTGATATGTATATATGTCTATATATATACATATATATATCTGTACATACATACATACATACATACATACATACATACATACATACATACATACATACATACATATATATATATATATATATATATATATATATATATATATATATATATGTATCTGTATATGTATATATAGATGTATATGTATATGTATATGTATATATGTATATATATACATACAGATATATATTCTCCATCACCCCCCTCTCTCTCTCCCATTTTGGCATGTACATGTATACATTATATAAATTTAGTAATTCATTTTAGTTTGATTATAGATCCAATTAAATTTTGTTTTTGAATTTTAGAAATTGATGCTTATAAATTGCAACCTAAGTCTTGACATTAAATTAAACCTTTTATATAGATATAGACATACCATTCTACATCATGGGAGATCAACCTATTCCCCGTGAGGATTTATTTGACTAAACTAATCAAGAGATTAAGAGATTGAGTTATTCCATCCATAATAGTAGTAACATGATTGCTTATAAGATGACTTGTCAGTCCATTCTTGATAGCATCATGCATATTATGGATGAAATTAGGGGTACTAGTTCCTATCCACCAGATTCTATAGAGGCTATCCTTGAGAGAAAGTGGCAAGAGGTTAGTGTTGTCTTGTCTCTTACTAAGGTACATAGTTTAGTCCCAAAATAAATCTTGAAATAGAAATGTTTCCCATTTTATGTGGGAAAGTAATATGCCAAGGAATATTAGGTGACTAGATGTTAGGATCCTTCTATCGCGGGTTTGATATACCCACAATTTCTTGCTACTCATGGTCATTATCCAAATAATGACCAAATGACTCTCTATTTTTTTTATAGTATCTTTATGTAGAGGTTCGTTTAGGGAAGGTGGTGAACTACACTAATTTTCCAACATATCTCAGACATGGGTGTGGTAGGCTTGCAGATAGAGATTCTTATGATCAAGCTAGCAGATAGTCACCAGTGCACAAGGTTATTGTTGGTAAGAGGGAACCTTCCATTTCTCCTATATGGGTCTTGTAGCTAATGAGGTTGTTCATATCACTCAGCTTAGAGGAGCCAATGATAGAGTTGGGGATATTGCACCAATGACTGCTTCCATATGTAGTGATCAGGTTGGCCAATTTTTAATGTCTCATCGACACTGTTGATCCTCAAGTGGACCATCTAGTAGTATTATCTAAGGTGATATTTATAGTGCAGTGGGAATCCCTTCATTTTCCATCCTAGAGGGTCTTACGAGAGATATGGCATGTGTTACATTGATAAGTTTGGTTGAGGATTTATTGGATGCATATGCAATTATAACTTAGTAGACCATCACATCACTATACTAGATTTTAGACCTCATGTCAGTACTATTAGATACTCTTAGCCATATCATTCTCACTACTTCTAGCATGGCCACAATGGTAGTGCCCAGGATGATCCACCTACTGATCACTCTATAGCTACTGAGGTAGAGGCACCACCTACAGACCCTTTGGTGAGTGAAGCACACCATTCATCTGATCCTAGTGATGTAGAGGTATCCGATCCCAAATAATATCAAGCAATAATCCAATTGGTTTTCACAGCTAAGGCTTCAAATGTTAACAATTACTAGGCTTTCCTCCTTCACAAGGCTACACCAAACCACTCCATTATGGTTCTTAACTTCAAGGTGTCCTACAAATTTTTCCTCTCTCATACATATATTGTAATAACAACTCATTATGAGTTCCATTCTCCTTCATCCTACAACCTACAACAAACTTGTTCAAAGCATTAGATTTCAAAAACACATTATCAATTCTCTACAATTTACAATCATACATTGACTATTTTTGTTTCCTTTCAACTTGTTTTTCAATGCCCAACTAGCGTCTCAAAATTTCAACAATTAGAGGACCTTTACTATCCTCAACTTACATACTTAAAGGACACATTATGTCCCCAACAACCACACCACCTTGCACACTTTTAGAGACCTTTTGTCTGATACATGTTATTTTCCTTGGTCCACTGTCAAAACATGTGTGCAACATTACTAATTTTTGTTTTCCCTTCTGACTTTTTCCCTTGGTTCTCACTTCCTTAGAAAATTTCACATTCAAATACTCTTTCTTCCCTATGCATATGATGCTTGACTCAAGAGTTTTACCACCCTATAAAGGTCTTAAAGTGAAAGTTTTTCAATCCTTTCTAACTTGACATAAGTGTTATGAAACCCATCATGCAAAGTTAATCACATGTATTGCCAAGGCCTTCCCAATAGAATATGAAAAAAATTCATAGGTACAATATCATGCAAGACTTTAACATTATAATCACCAATAAAAAATTCAACATATGATTTCTCTTGAATCAAATTGGTTTGACTATCATTTATCCTATTGCCCAATTTTTTACCCCTATTTTAAAATTGCCAGCATTTGGAATTTTTCCAAATCCTCTCCTTTTAGGATTTTGGGAAATAGTACCTATTGGAATTTCAAGATTCAACTACCAGAGCTTCCTGTCAGGATTTCGATATTTATCTACTAGAGCTTCTTGTCAAGATTTTAGGATTTAACTGCCAGAGCTTCCTGTCTAAATTTCAAGATTCTATTGCAACAGCTTCCTGTCAAAATTTTAGGATTCTACTGCTAGAGCTTCCAGTCAAAATTTTAGGAGTCTGGTACCAGAGCTTCCTGTAAAAATTTTAGGATTTGATTGCCAGAGCTTCCTGGTGGGATTTCAAGATTCTATTGTGAGAGCATCCTGCAAAAAATTTTGTGGTTGGAAAATCCCTTCAAGTCTCTCATTTCATCACAATATTAAATTTTATCAGCCCATCAGAAGTTGGGTCGTTTGGAGTTTTCTAGAAACGACACCTAGAAGACACTTGTCATAGTTTTATTATTATTTTTTCTTTTCAGGAATTTCATATTGTAACTGCATGAGGCAGGCGAATAGACTATTTATATCTCTATTGAACATTTTATGAGGGATCAACAATATTTGGCCATAATTCTCCATGTTATTGTGACAACTGAGTGAGACTCAAATTTTGAGTCATGGTTACTGCTAATTAAATTTATGTTATTTTTCCTTTATTGTGGGATGGGTGAATATGGGATGATTCAATAAATTAGTTATTGATGTCAAACTATTTTTTTGAATATATGATTATAAGGTGATCTGAGAGTCGTTATTTATTATTTTCTTCTATTATATTCATGTTATTCGACATATTTATATCACTTGTAGGTACACCACACATGCAATCTACATGGTCATGGAGGTGCATTTACAGAAATTAATTATGGTGATTTCACTATGTTTTGGTTTTCATGGTCGTGAGTATTGAGGCACAATCATAGAAATTAGTTATGTTAATTTTGATTGCATATCTATTTGTGAATGTCTCATAGTGACAAACATTCATTTGAAGCCTCTTCAACTATCTAGTTAAGAGCATACCAAATCATTTATTAAAAATTAAAAAAAACATATTAATTAAATATCTATTTCAGGGAGTTGTACCTATTAATTCAGAGATTGAGCTACTTGAAAGCTCTTTCAACTATTCGTTAATAGAGAAGTCTTTTGATGGTTTGAGTCAATATTATTAAAGATGAATATGTTAACTAAAAGTTTGTTCCAACACCTTCTTAGGTTTCAACATACCCAAAACAACATGATTGAAAGGTCTTCACTCACCCTTGCAACTGGTCAAACACCAACTTACCTAGGCAATATTCTAGGCTTGTTCCTAGTAGGCCTTCAAATGGATAATTCAACAATAACTTTAAACTTCTCCAAAAAACATGATAAAAATGACACTTCTAGATAATCATTTAGGAGTACTAGAACATATACCAGACTCACCTATGGTGACTTTGGACCAAATATCTGGACCAGCACCTTGTAGCCTTTAAGTTAGGTCTAATTAGCCATCTTTTCCAAATAAAATACTAGAAATACTTCTTACCATGTCCCCAAACCATGAAAAAATCTTGTATCCTAATCTTTAAAAACATATTTTCATCCCCATTCAATGTGCCATGCCTATTTGATAACATAAATATCAAACCCTCCTTTTTAGGATTCTATAACTAGGGATTCCTCAAAATGAACCCTACAATCAGTTCCAAACTTAAATAAAGGCTTTATCACCTTGTACTCAAAATATCTAAACATGTTCCATCAAAAAATCATATCCTCATTAAAAGAAATCCTCAGATCCAATATATGGTACCATGCACCCTAACCCTTCAACATAGCATTTTTGACTTCAAATGGTGATCACCAAACCTTTAGGACCACACTCCTACATTATTCATGTTAGAAAATACTAATATAAATTTGACAAGACCCATTCTATAAGTTACAATGAGGGCATAAAGTAGAATGGGTCAAATTTCACATGAGACCCTCATATCAAAGTAGTGTGACCAATCACGATACAAATACATACCAGTGGTTTAAAGTAATGAAAATGGATTGAAAAGTATTTCAATTGGATTAAAAATTATGTTAGACTCTTATCAAAACATGAAAGCATAGTTCCTATAACATTGAACAAAGAACCAATTGATCTAAAGAAAGTAAACTTATAAATTTATTGAAAGTGCAGGGAATTTATATAATATTATTATCAAATCTCATTTACTACAATTCTCCTCTTTTCCATTCTCAGTTTCCATAGCCTCATATAGGCATGATAAATTTATTACAAATACCAAGTTCTAATCCCAAACTGACTATAACCATCTAAACTACCAAAAATACCCTTTTCAACTCACTAGCTGTTAGTATTTAAATTCAAATTTGCTAATTTAGAAAATATTACCTTTTATAAAATCTCACCAACTCAAAAGGATTTCTTTTTGCCTCATTACATCAAATGTTATTAAAATCACCTAATTTATCCCACGATTCCTTATTAGTGCAGTTATTACCTATTTAGGTCCTACACCCCCTATTAGACCAATTAGGACATTTGGCCTTAAAGACCCAAACTATTATGTTCATGAGCCTTAAATGGATTTATAACATTATTTTAGGCCACATTTGACCTTGAGTACAACTTTCATGCCTTAATGACACCACAAACCTTCTTTATCCTTTAGGTGCTCCTGCACCACCTAGCCTAGATGATGCTTCGTTCAGCATGACGATGACAGGTTAGATGGATTTGATGACACATGATGATACAAATTCCTTTCTATCTCAGATGGTCAGTCCAATGCATTCTTCATTAGTATGATGTGTGTTGACTAGTTAGGCTACAGATGCATAGTTGAGCCTGGATGAGGCCCAATAAAATCTTGATATCTTGGTTGACATGATCAAGGCTAGGGAGTCTGATTACTATCAAATGCCACCATTTTACATAGGAAAATTTTATTTTTAATGTATTAAATGAAATTTCATGGTGCAAATTTACTTTTTTACTACATGTTCATACATGACATCATGTGTATACATATTTTTTTTGTAAGGAGACACGCCTCTTGTTACTCCTTCCTTGAGGTTTGACCATGTAAGTTAAAAAGACACACTCGATGATGGGAGAACTATTGGACAGGTGACCTAAATTTTTGCATGTGTGTACGCATACATAGTTTATTTTAAATGATCAAATTATATATATATTTATTGAGAGCTTAGATACATATATTTATTTCTCTACAGGGATTGACACATCCTTCACAACATGATAGTCACTCTAAGGACTACTCTATGAGGAGTCATCATGATGAGTCCCAGGGTGCCAAGCCATAGATAGCTACTCATTTTCTCATCTATTTTATAGATGTATAGTTTGACATAAACTTTATACATGTGTTATTGATACATGTTACACTTGATGTTATTTGATCTAGACTTTATACATGTTATTTGATCTCTAGGCTTTAGATGTTTGACATGATTACATTTGATATTATTTTATCTCTAGACTTTAGATGTTTAACATGTCACATTTGATGAAGTATTTGATCTAGAATTTATATGTTTGACATGTTTTTACATTTGATATTAAATATATGCACATGTATATTTGATGATTAGATACTTGATCTATGATTTGATGATGAGATGATTTACATGCATTAGATGTTATAGATCTATGTACACATGTGTTTGATGATTTTATACATACATGTGATTTGATGTTTTGATACTTTATGTATGATATGGTGATATGATTTGATAAGATACTTGATCTATGATTTACATGACTTAGATGTTATAGGTCTATGTACACGTGTTTGATGCCATTTTACATACATGCTATTTTTATTAGACACTAGATGTATGTTTTGATAAGATACTCGATCTATGATTTGATATAATACTTGATCTATTATTTGATGATTAGATCATTTACATGCATTAGATGATATACCTATCTACACATGTGTTTTATGAAACCTATATACTTGATCTATTATATACATTTTTAATAATACCATAGATCTAAATGTCTAAGTAAATTAGATCATCAAACAATGAAATTTTTATTTAATATAGTATCATGCGTATATAATGAAATTTTCATAATGTAGAATATCATGCATATACATCTAATGAGATAAGTTTTATATCATCCCCTTAAGACACATGTCCTGGATAAACAAAAATTAAATTTTCATTTAGTACAATATTAGACATGCATGCATTCAATTCAATCATCCCATTAAGACATGTTAGGTAATTATATAAACAACAATAAAATTTTAATAATGTACAATATCATGCACACACATCTAATGAGATAAGTATTAAATCATCCCCTTAAGACACATGTTCTACATAAGAAACAATGAAATTTTAAATTAATACAATATCAAACATGCATACATTAAATTCAATCATCCCCTTAAGACATGTTAGGTAATTATAAACAATAATGGAATTTTTATTTAATACAATATCACACATGCATACATTTAATTCAATCATCCTGTTAAGACATGTTTGGTAATTATAAACAAGAGAATTTTTTTCATAATGTACAATACCACACACATACATCTGCTGAGATAAGTATTAAATCATCCCCTTCAGACACATGTCTTGGATAAACAACAATGAATTTTTCATTTAATACAATATCACACATACATACATTCAATTCAATCATCCCCTTAAGACATGTTAGGTAATTATAAACAACAATGAAATTTTTATAATGTACAATATCATGCAAGATAAGTATTAAATCATCCCCTTTTAAGACACATGTCCTAGATAAACAAGAATAAAAAATTTATTTAATACAATATCAAACATGTATACATTAAATTAAATAATCCCCATAAGACACATGTCCAAGATAAACAAAGATAAAATATAACAATTGTGAATAATTAAGTAATATATATAACAATTTATAGCATCCCCTTAAGCCATACACATTTCTAGGCCACATCAAGTGGTTTAGATCTCTCTTGGATAACATGTAATGTTCTCTCATTCTCATCATTATCTAGTCTCCACTTACAAATGTGATGTAGGAGCATCTTGGGTCCTTGATAATCTTGTGTCACCAAAAAACAAGTTTGTGTTTTCCTATGTTGCTCAGTTCCTGCTTTGACCAAGTTGGATCAGTAGTTACTCAGTTTCCTTTGTTAACCGAGTTGGTTAGTTAATTCCCTAGCACTCAATTATCCTTTCTTACTGAGTTGTTTGTTGAGGCTGACTTGTGCAATTAATTATGGTCATAGATTTAATGTTGGTATCTATCATTGGGAAGCGTGTGGAACTAGATCTGGTCATTCCTTCTGCTAATGGTGGATTTGAAGGTTGACTTATTCGGTAGCCTCTTGTATATATTGTAATCTTTTGGTTGTAGTTTAGGACATTAGTTTTAGGAGGTTGGAACATATGGGAAGCTAAAAATGAAGAAGTTTGGTCCTTGCAAAATTTTGAGGAAATTTGACAGTGGAAATGCTTATGAGATTGAGTTACATGATGACATGGATATATCACCTATATTCAATATTGCTGATTTATATGAGTACCATGAATCAGATGAAGAAATGAAAGTACTGAATGATTATCCTAAGAAATAGATAGAAGAAGTTGAGCAAATTTTGGAACAAAGAGTTGGCAGAAGTACAAGAACAAAACAGTATATGGAATATCTAGTAAAGTGGAAGTATAGACTAATTGGAGACAGTTCATGGATTTCACAATTTGAGTTTGATTCAGCTTAGGTTGTACCTGCTTTATGATTTGGATAATCATTTAAAATAACCCCAGGTGTCTGATGCAGGAGCATCTCAGGTCTTTGGCAATCCTGTGTCACCAAAAAACAAGTTTGTGTTTTCTTGTGTTGCTCGGTTCCTACTTTGACCAAGTTTGCTCGGTAGTTTCTCATTTTCCTTTATTAACTGAGTTGGTCGGTTAATTCCCTGGCACTCAGTTATCTTTTCCTGGTGCTCAGTTATCTTTTCTTACCGAGTTATTTGTTTTAGTTTTCTGTTGAGGCCAACTTGTGCAATTAATTATGGTCACAGATTTAATGTTGGTAGCTATCATTGGAAAGCATGTAGACCTAGATCTGGTCATTCCTTCTGCTAATGGTGGATGTAAAGGCCGACTTGTTCGGTAGCCTCTTGTATATTTTGTAATCTTTTGGTTGTAGTTTAGGACATCAATTTTAGGAGATAGAAGTTAGAAGACTGAAGATAGTTTAAAATCCTTGCATGTTGGAGGACAATTGTACTTGAATTGTAATATCGGGTCCTAACCTAGAAGGCCTTATAGCCTGGCATGTATGAATCAATTTGAAGAAACTTAAGGAGTCGATCTGCATTGTCTCTCTCATTTGTGTGTTATTGCTTCTGTGTGATCTCTACAAGGAAGATCTAGATTAGGGTGTGCCTTTGGCCCCTGTCCTAATCCTCCTTTACACCAAAATGTGATGCCCTACAATTGTATGAAGAGATAGACTGGTAGAAATTACAAGGTGGCTATACTGATACACCTTGTTATGAGGCTGATAATAATTAAAGTGAATCCCTTGTTGAACTACTTTGATTTGTGAACTTCAAATACATTCCTTGTAGAACAACTGAACCTATATGTAGATAAGAAAAAACATTTGTAACCAAAGCATGTTTCAATAAAATTTTAAGTTTCAAGTTTAATAAATTTAACATGTATAGAGACACCACTAACCTATGGGAAATATAATTCCATTGGTAGTTTCATTCTTTGTTAGCTTCTTCCTCTCCTCAATGAAATGCAATAAATAGTAACTAACACCTTCCACATTACTAGGCTTTTCTATGACTGCAAAAATATGTCCTGCACAATAAATTTGATGACACATCAATTTACTTTAAAGAGATCTAGATCAATATATATGTATTTTTAACTAAAAGTAAAAAACTATGTATATGTACATAAATTTATAGATTGAGATCAAGAATGTATTTATATACATACTGATTTTTACCAATCTTGAAATATGGCCATAATCAATAGAAATCAATGGAATGCCATCAAAGCATTTATCATCATTTTCATCATTTGTACTAGTAACATTTAGTGGCACCAAATTCCATGCACCAACATATCCACATTATAGGTTGATGCATTCATCATAGTTTTTAGAAGTGTAGTTAGCACAAAAGCATGAGTAATCTTTGGTGTACATTGACCACATGTTACTATCTGTACTCATAACATAATGCAAGGATCTCATTTTGTACACCCTCTTACATCGATGCATTGATCTTGTGTCAACACCTTCAAGACATAAAAGGTGTCATGGTAGACCCTATTATATCATAATATGCAATCCTATCATATTATGTCATGGTAGACCCTATTATATCATAATATGCAATCCTAAGGGTTCTTATATCAAAATATGCAATCCTAAGGGTTCTTATATCAAAATAGGTCATATTAAGTTATAGTAGGTAAAATTCTATCATATTAGGTCATAGTAGGTAAAATTCTATCATATTAGGTCATAGTAGGTAATATTCTCTCATATTAGGTCATAATAGGTCACACTAGGTCATATTAGGTCATATTAGGTCATACTAGGTGATAGTGGATCATATTAGGTTATATTATCTCATAGTAGGTCATATTAGGTCCTACTATGGGAACTTTTATGTCAAAACGAGACATATTTGGTCATAATATGCAATCCTAAGGGAATCGTTATGTCAAAATGGGTCATATAAATAATATGCAATACTAAACTCTTAAGTCATAATATGCAATACTATGGGAATTCTTATGTCAAAATGGGTCATATGAGGTCATAGTAGGTTCTAGTTCATAATATGGTCTCTTTAAGGATTCCCGAGAGAGAGAGAGAGAGAGAGAGAGAGAGAGAGAGAGAGAGAGAGAGATGATATTATAAAAAATCTACTCTATTTTGATTCAATTAGTTTTATGAACGAACATGTTTAGTTCAAAAAGGACAAATAACTCTTATTTTATTACCTAGAAAATCAAGGAGGTAGGGCCTCCTTCTTATGTTCCCTTGGCGATTCCATTAGTTGGCTTAATTCAGTAATGTGTATCATATAATTTCTTGCAATATTTTCCTTCCATGTGGATTTTTTGTTATTGTTTGATGTATGATTTGGTATTATATCTCATCAGAAAAAAGAATTACTTAAGTTATTGTTGTTGTATTGTATCTAACTTTCATATTTGAAGCTTAAAGTATATATTACATTCTGAAATTGGATAGGAAACTACTAATATTATTTTACAGCTTGTAGTAATTTCTATCATTGTTATTCCTGTCATAGTTCCTAACACAATTCCTATCACTTCCTATCATAAAGAAAAAACAAAAAAAATGAACTAGTTTTTCATATTAGGTCATTCCTCTATGTTTAGTTGCATATCATTTTCACTTATCTTATTACTTTCATCCCTTAGTCATTTAGCCCCAATGTCTTTCATTAGATCTGTGTACCAAATTGACAAGGTATAAAACTAAACTACAAACCAAACTCTTAGTCTGGAACTACAATCTACTAACTTAGATTTCTCCCAACAATTAGGTGAATGAAGTGATATAATTTGTCTTTATTCATTTTGTTGGAGTACTTTACATCTAACCTATATTTTTTTAGCAATCCATTGATATCTAAGCATAGTTTAAAGATCAAAACTTGTTGGACTAAAGAGTATCAGTTTTTTCAAAAATACCTACAACATATTCTAATTATAATTTCTTAAATTACACCTCTAAATTATTTGAATATTTATGAATGACAGAATCAATTAATATACAATTATAATTATTATCAGTTTCCTTCAAATAATTAAATTACAACCCTTTAGTCAACAAAGATTATTTATTAAACAATAATAATTCTAATAGTTAAATAAGAATAAGATAGATGACAATCCAGCATGTCTAAATACACCAAAAGGAATATATAGATCACATGTAAAAAAATAAGACAGCGTTTCAAAGATAAATCAATGACGCTTTATTATTATTCACTTGCAAGAGCATATTGGGCTTGCATGGTCTTAATTAATTATATCCAGGGAAGGAAAATGAATTTTCTACGTGTACAATTGTGCAATACAATACAGTAAACAAATGAGAAAATGTAAGAGTTCAATTGACCAAAGCGCAATGGCGTCTTACTTCTCCTGCATTCCCAGTGAGGATGTCAATTGTACCCATCTTCTCCATTGATTTTCCAAACTCAGTGGAGAACCAGCTACTAGAGTTAGAACTTGAAGATGCTAGTGCAGAGTTTATGAAAGAGTTTGCTTCAGCATCCGTCACAAGTGCAGCATCTGACGCAAAGAGTCCCCGTTTCCTCCTCAAGTTGATGTAATAATGGTTGTCAAATGTTCGAAAGCTTCCAGGATCCATCTCTACTAAGGTCGTATTGTCTCCAGGTTTGCATTTTATCCTCAATTTCTTGGCATATGATTCAGCCAGGGAAGGGTCTGTAGAGTTGGAGATTCTACTTGCAAAGGGTCCACAATGGGAGGTGCCGATAGTATGAGCCCCAGAAAGCACAACCAGATCTTTCACGGTTAAACCCTTTTTAGCGAAAGATGACTTAAGTTGCTCGAATGTTGCGAAAGGTGATGGGAGATTTGATGCGTCTTTCTTCATGGATATAACGCCATCCCTCCTTCCCATGGGAACCTTCCACACTGGCCCTCCGATCTATACATGCAAACAGCATATGAATAGTCAGAAGTAATTCATTCTATATTCTATGAAGTAGTTAGCAAGCTTTGGTAATTTGACGTATGAGAATTGTTGTAGTATTGAAAAACCATAAAATAAGTGCTAGAAATATACCATATCCACTGCATCTCGAGTAACGAGGGCAAGAATATCAGCGCAAGACACCACTCCGGGGCATTGCTTCTCAAGCTCTGCCTTTGCAGCGTCAATCACTTGAAATCCCCTCAAGCTTAAATTTGCAATTGCGTCTTTCTCAGCATCCTTGTTCGTTGAATTCAGCAGAACTGAGCCGTCGCATCCCTGCATTGCATTGCATGAAAATCAAGATGGGATCTCATTGAAACGTTAAGATAAAACCTAGTAAAGAATGGTTCCTCACCCTTACAAAACAATCGTGAAAATGCATCCTTAGAATTGGCGCGGCCAAGGAGGGGGCCCGAGATATGTACTTGTTCACAGTGCTTTTAACTATCGTCTCCGCATTTGGGCAGCTTCTTTTGTAGAAATCCAACATCAGTTCTGATTCTGCATTGCTACTGGTGGTTGAAGCGGCGCTTGCAACAATAAAAAGAACAGAAAGAAAAAGCCCAACTACGATAGACTTCTTAGTTGCCATCGGTATAGCTTTCTTCTTACAATCAATTGGGATCAGATCAGATAACATGAAACTAACTAGAAACAGATAAGGATTGTTTCTCTGATGTGACAGGAATCACTGAATTTATAAGCAGAGAAGAGAAGAGCAATCAAGGAATCTGTGCGCGACGGCGGTTTCACGTCGACTTCCAAGGCAAGGCAATCGGTACATACATGTTAGGTGAAGGGATAAACAATGGCAGACTAATTAATTGTTTTTCGCTACCCCAACGTGGTTCTATGGAGATATCTCTTGGAATAATTAGCTGCACGCCTTTCTGCCTGCCCATTTTCTAGTATTAGTCATGGCTTGTGTTTTCCTCATTGAAGCTACCTACCACATCTCCTCAAGAAGCAACTCCGGGAAGACCAGCGCAACACTGTATTATATTCTTCTCCTTCCCAGGGAACCTTGCTGAAATGGCGTCTTGTTGCAGTCGAATCCTTATTTTTCAAGGTAGTCGCTCTTCTTCTTATCGAAGCGAATATATCTATGAATCGTGATAACAATTTTATTCGGTACAGACACCTGCGTCGCCAGAAGATATTACTACAATTTAAGGACGCTTTCATTTCACTCCAAAACAGAATGTCTGAACTCGCATCCATATTTTACCTTGGGAAGATGAAAGAATTGTTTCGTAAGACTACGAGATACATTGCATGCTAATTAATACTTGAGAAGTGCAATGAATTGTTGAACGAGAAAATACCTCCAAAACTTGAGGGGGACAACTAAAATTAGCACTCTCATCTTTGAGGGTCATCTTTGAGGGTGCAATGGTTATGGTGATAGTAAAATATATGTCAAGTGCTGATATTGTGATATATTTATGGATCTCTACCACTTTCTATTTCTATATTCTTATGTTCATTTCTAACTCACAAAATTTCCCTATCTACATCCCTATCCCTACCTTTATATATTTCTTACTCACACACATATACACTCATTTCTCCCTCCCTATCTCTATCTTATTTTACCCCTCTTTACCTTTCACCTCTTTATCTACATTCTATTTCCTCTATTTCTCTTTGAATTGCTCTATCTATCTATCTATTTATCTATGTATGTATGTATCTATCTATCTATCGTTTCATCCATCTATCTATTACTCTACTATCTATCTATCACCTCATATATCTTTATTGTTCTATCTCTTCATCTCCCGCATCTCCTCTTCCTATTTCTCTCCCTCCCACTCCCTTCCTCTTTGTCTCTCCCTTCATAACAATCCCCCACTATGGTCTCTCTCTCTCTCTCTCTCTCTCTCTCTAGACCTGTATGCGTATGTCTATTTGCATCTCTATCTCTATTTATCCATATTTCCTCTTCCATATATCCCTTTCTTTGTATCACTCTATTTCTTTGTCTATTATGATTGTGTGATAAATGCTTTCATGAATAGAAATAGGAGAAAACATGGCAAATAATAGGCGAGTGCATGAAGACCTAGAATTATCAAGATCAATAAATGAATGAATGAGAAATCTTATCTTTGAATGAAGCTACATGTATATAGGCGAAGTGGTCATTTGAATGCACCAGGATGCACTTATTTGATGCAAGATTGGTTTAAGATTATATTTTTGATTAGGGAAAATAGGTTTTGAAGGGGACCCAAAACCCTTTACAAGTAGATTTTGAGGGTGATTTGGAACCCCACTAAGATGAATCACAATTAGTTTAAGATTATATTTGTCAATATTGAACTACAAAATTTATTTAATTTATATTTATTTTATTTATGTTATATATTTTTGAATTGATTTATAAGATTTATATAAAATTTGATTGGTTTGTGTGTACTTTTGAATTTTGGATACATTTTCTTAAGGCGCATACAATCAAGATGTGAAATGAAAATCTATTCTTTATTATTCTCTAATGAAAACTTGTATAGATTTATCTTATTTTAGATATTTAAAAAGTTTATTTTTTATTTTGGACAATTTTTATTTACATAAAATTTTAATATAAATATTTTATTTACATAAGAAATGAACACACAATACAAGCCTCTATCAATTCAGATATTGTGGAAAAAATTCTATACATAAGAGTTATTTTATTTCCATTACAACTCCAACAAAATAAAATGAAGAAACTAAATAATCCATAGAAATTAATTTGGATAAAGAAAATATAGAATAAAATAATACTGACACATACATATGATTGAATATACTTACTTTGACTAAATGAAATAAAACAAAAATGTAAAGGATTGCACTATCAATAAAAAAAAATGAACATCACCTCTTTAATTCGTATTATATCCATTTTTATTCAATCTATTTGACTACTAGGTTCTTTTTCTTTACAAAATTAAAACAATAAATATCTATTTAATAATATATTAAATAGAATTAAATAAATCCTAGATCTTAGGGAAATCTAAATTTAATTTACACGCATCTAGGTTATACCTCACTATTCTACGTTTTAGGGATCTGTGAATTTATTTTACACAAACTACCTTCCTTCTTACTGTCCTCCATTTTTCAGGATACATACATTTATTTTACACAGCTAAGTTTTTTTATTGAAGAAAAAATAGGTTTTACAAGGACCCAAAACCACATAGTTTAGTTATTCTATAAAATATTCAAATAGAGTTCACTATGATAGGAATGATGCTAAATAGGAACAAGCAAAAGGGATAGCAACAACAAAACAAAAGTTAGCAAAAAACTAGCACCAAAAATAGAAATAGCTAATCTAAGGAGTTTAAGGTATAAGCAATGTTAGCTTCAAGAGTGCACATCCTCTGGGCCACCTTTTTTAGGTCCAGGATCTCTTGGGGGGAAGAATTATCTTTTCTCTTTAGGTTGTCTATATTCCTCCTTGAGGGTCTAGAATCCTCTTTCTTTCCTTTTTCATTATCAGCTTCTAGGTCCATGAACAACATCCCTTGCTAGGATTTTTCCAAATTCTCCACCATACTGACCATGGTAGTAGAATTTTCTTCATAGTTCTGTGGCTATGTTCTGTGATGGTGTTTAGAGAATCCTTAGTTTTGCCAATTTCTCCTTCTAATGCTTAACCTTTTTATAATTATTATTCTTCATATTTTCCATGAGCTCAATAGTTCTTTGCAGAAACTCAACCATGGACATCTTCTCTTCCTCATTCCACAAAACCCTAGTAGTCTTCGGAGGGTCCCATTTAGTTTCCATCTTATCCAACTTACTAGTGATAACTCTTTTCTTTACACTGAGGTCCTTTAACTCATGAAAAACCCACTTAATAATTTTGAAATTTTCCACAACCACATTTCTGACAATAGCTAGAATGTCATCAGGATATTCCCTGTCTGACTTTCAAAAGTGGTCTTCAGATTTAAAATTATCTGGGAAGGTAGGGATATTCTCTCTATTAGTGGGAGGGTACGAGGTATAGGATCCATCAGTGGCTTCTTGGGCTTCATAATTATCCTCTGGAGTATCCTCAGAATAGGAGACCAATTTTTTTCTCTATGGGGTCTATCTCCTTGTTTTTGTCTTTTTGAGATGTGGGGGTTTTTAGAGAACAAAAATTGTTTCCTTTTCTTACTCTCCTACATTTTAGAAATAAGTGAATTTATTTTGCACTTAACTAAATTATTTCTTACTCTTCAAAATTTTAGGAAAAACTAAATTTATTTTAAACATGTTTAAGTTATTTACTAGTTTTCAAAATTAGAAGTTATCTTAAAAATGTGAATATTGAAATTTGAATTATTTTATTTTGAAAAGAATACTTTAAATTAATGATTATTGAAATGTATACATACATTTATCTCAACAAAAAAAAAAAACCTAATATTTACTGAAAAAATTAAAATGAATATATGGTTCACAACTGTTCTTATTGCAATTAAATTTTATAGGGTATAAACATATATATGGATGCATAAATATTATAAGAACAAAAATTTGTAGACATGAAACCTATAAATTTATCAAAATTTTACATATATATAAAAATACGACACTATATATAAGGTTTTTGTATGCATTTTCATCTTTGTATATAAAATTTTGTAAGTATTGTCAAAGTATGTAAGTGAAATTGATTGCTACTTTAACAAATTAACTAAGAATTCCTAACAATCTTATTAATTATCAGATATTTCATGAATTCTTCCTTGATTCAATAAAATAAGTCCTTAGACAATGATGTAGAAGATGATAGTGGTTGTGTTTCTTATTTAATATGCTATAAACCATGTCACATGATATTTTTAGAGGCATCATTTCCTAGCACCATTTCCTTTTATCGGTGTAAGACATTCACCAAAAAATCCAAACAATCTAATGGAAGTCTTTTCCATAATAAGCCACTCAGCTTAATAACTATGTTTTCAATGAAAAATGGTAAATCCTTTTGGTCGACAATGTCATGGATTGTTATTGCTTAAAACCAATATGTAATGGTTGGTCTAACCTAAAGTATTTAATCAACTAGTCTATGATTGAGATAGTCTAATATGCCAATTGGTATTGACAAAGTGTTGCCCCACTTCTTGTCCCATTCCCATGATGTTAATGTGGTAGTCTTGATGTTACAGGTCGGGTCGGGTCATGTAATGTCTAGGTCTAGATTTCCTCTAGGATAGGAAATCTTTGCCGAGTTTCCCTCCAAATTGCTTTCATGTTTTAACCAGGTGGGATGTTTTTAAAGTCTCATTATATTGGGTAGGTTGTAGATCCCAACCCGGCAAAGATTATATGCTCCTGTTGATGCTCTTTCTCAGATGGAATATCAATTATGGATCATGATCTTCAGGCATTTACAAGGGATCAGAGGAAAGTCCTCATGTGACTGATGTAATAACAGAGTTGGCATTGAAACATTCAAAATTATACTTCTTATGATAGTATAAATCTATGGATTAGACGTGTGCAAAGATATTGTTGACAGATTGATTGACTAGTTCAAACTATGTCATATTGCAGTGTTTACAAAGGATTTCATTATGCCTATTCTATCTCAATGTTTTGAATATGTTTCAAACAGAGGTTAATACTGTCTGCAGCAATCTGAAGATGACATGGAGTTTTCATTGGAATCTCCTAGGATCTAAGAATAGTGTTATGCTGTTATGAAGGACTTAATAATAAGTTCAAACTACCGACGTTGCAAAGCCGAACACTCATCGATCTAATGTATTTTCAAGTAACAGTAGAAACTGATGTTCTCCATGAAATGAATGTATAAATCAATTCCTTAAGTCTCCATGATCCTAATAGTGAAAATGGTGTACGATTTGATGTTGAAATGTGCCAGGTTGGGAATCCACGTGCACCAATCATAGAGCGGTCGCATGATCGCATGGAATAAAATAATGCCTTGCGATCATGCGACAATGGGAACTCAGGCCAGTGAATACGCTCTGTTGGGACCCACATATGCCAACAGTGCAAATACGACAACATAAGCTGAGCAGGGAAAGATCCTACATCCGATGGAGGGCATATGTTCACAAAGAATCTTGGAGGTCTATGCGAAGAAGCGACGACTGTTGATCTTTCAATGGTGGGCCCAGTAAGTTTCTCGTAGTCGCTAGGTCAGAGAAGGAATAAAGTACATTCAGCGGTTAGGGAAGATGACCGTGTGATTTTGCGACTAATAAATAGTTAAGAGACAACGTAAGCTGGGCAAGTTCATTTTGAGCGATCGCATGATCGCAAGAGTTTAAAACATGCTATGCGATCATGCGAGATGAAGACATGTAGCTTGGTGGGTTCGGAAAGAGTTTGTTTGTGATACTACATCAACGGGTGCCACTTTGTCGCTATGGTGTGGAAGATCCTTTGCAGTAAAGCAGGATCTTGCCACGTGTACATGTGGACCCCTTCATCAAAGCGTATTCTTATGCTTCAAATCGACGGCTCCTGCCATCCCACTATGGTATCAAAGATCCTCCAAAGCAGAGCGGTCGCATGATTGCAAGAGTTTAAAACATGCTATGCGATCATGCGAGATGAAGACATGTGGAGTGGTGGGCCCGAGAGAGAGTATAGTCATCGAGCTTGGGTTAAAAGAGAGCATCATTTATTATTAAAGTATTCAATATCAATATAAGGATCGAGATTCCAAATCCGCGGTTCCCGCTTTGTCGCTAAGCTGTGGAAGATTCATTGCGACTTAGAGGGATCCTTCCACGTGGAGCGGTGGGTCCAAAGGTGTTTATACCGTGCGGTGTTCTAAAGGAAGATTGACGATCCCCGCTTTGCCGATATGGTGTGGGAGATTGGTTGCGGCAAAGCGGGATTGTGATGCATGTCCAGCGCACAAATAAAAAGAAATTAAAAGATTATAATTTTAAAAGTATTCGGCATGCAAAAAGTTTGTTTCACGCACAATGATGTCATGCCACATCTTCAAGCTTGTGTTGATTGGTGAAAGCCTGTTCATTTCACCTTCCCGAAGGCAGGATAGATGAAAATACATAGTCTTTTGGCTCTTTGAATTGTAGTTTCGAAAGTGGTCTCCAGTCTTTCCAGATTCTGGAAGCTGAAACACTTCGTATTTCCGTAAAAGTTGTATTTTATAAACTCTATATATACTACTGAAAAAGTGAATGAGAAGGTCGGAAAACTTGTCAATGAAGCAGTGTGATTCTATTTACAAAGCTGAATTCCTATTTGTTGTTCCATTTTCATAGTTTATTTGCATGATGAATGGAAAGAACAGTTATAAGTGAAACTGCTTTTTCTTATTGAATGCCATTTCATGTCAGAAATTGTGGTGTGATCAATTCTAGTTGGTCTTTCATTTGTAATTCTTCCTCTGTTCACTCTTTATTTCAGTTGCATCTTTGAATGGAAAGTACACTTATATTCTGAGACTATAATTTCTTCCTGAATTCTATTTCATGCTAAGTGGTTGTAGTATTGGTGATTCCATTTACCTTTCATTGTATAGGTCTGCTTCTATTCATCAACTAGAATCTGCATTTCATAAAAGGGTAGAATAGAATTAGTTTAGGTGTTTAAATCATGTGATGATCTATAATCAGCATTCTACTGAGGGTTGTAGATTATCTCCATCTTATCCTTTCTTGAATTACTTATGCCTACAAGTAGTTTGGTTACAATTTCATTGCTCAGAGTATCTGATGATTAATAAAAACAAATTCATTGAAGATCAAATACAATCGGGGAGCTGTACCTGCTAATTCAGAGGGCAGTGATTGTAAACATACACTGACCCATTTGTTGGTGACATCCTTTTGTTCTCTCACCTTGGGTGTTAAGAAGAGTCAAAGATTATAAATCTAATGGGAGGACAAACTGTTAACCAACAGTTTTTGGTGACTCTGCTGGGGAGGACTTTAGAAAGAAGAAAAAATTAAAAGTTTTTCTCAGAATTTTAGGCATCCTGGATTCCACGTTTACTAGGAGTGCGAAACAGAAGGGAAAGGTTGATCCAGTCTATGAAGAACTCAAAGTGGTCAATTTCCCTATCCTTGAAGATATTTTCAGGAAAGGAAGAGCAAAGGCAAGGGAAACTAAAAATAAGAAGCTTGCTGATTGTCAGTTATCTACAGTAGTTCCTTTGAGACCGAAGAGAAGTAAGTCTTCCTCTCCTCCTATTGGTAGAATTCCTATCTCTACCACTTGCAATTCATTGTTATTGCACGGTATTGCACTTCCCCTCTCAGTTTCAATCCAAGCGGTTGCACAGAATACAGGAGTAGTAAACATGGCTGTTCCTTGGGGAAATGCTATTGGACCATTGAATCTTGTAGCAAATCATGATTTACAAAAGCCTCTAAGAAGAATTTCCCAAGATTCAATGGTGACAGTTCAGTATCTGCAGAACAACATCTAAGTGCCTTTCATAAAGCATGTAGCGTGGTCAATCCTCAGCATGAAGATGTTGCAGTCAAGATGTTTGTAGACACTCTTGTCGGTGATGCTGCAGATTGGTTCCAAGACTTACCCACAGGCTGCATTACCGGTTGGAATGCCATATAATAGAGATTTGAAGGAAGGTACAAGAGTGCTGAAGATGCACAAAGTTTTTTTATTGCAACTAGCACAAATAAAGAAAGAACCATCTATCTCCATGAGAGATTTTAATGCAAAATTTAATAAACTCATTAAAAAGATACCAGCTGCTAGTGTGCCAATTGGAGATAACCAAAAAACATTCTACATTAGCTCTATGCCTCCTAAACTCGGTTATCAGTTAAGAAGAGCTAACGTGGCTGATTTACAGGCTGCACAAACACTTGCAGTAGAAATGGAAGATGATATGATAGCTTCCAAGAGATGGAAAAAGGAGTTTCATGCTGGTTCTACAAACAGTACAGCTAGCATGTCAAATGGGACAGAGGCTATGTTACAGAAGTTATCAAATGAGTTAATTGCATTAAAGAAACAGGTCACTAGGCCAGCCTAATCATTTTATCAGCCTTACCAAGAAGGCTCAAGATATCAAGGTGGAAATAAAAATCTACAGATCCTTGCTGCTCAACAAAGATTAGCTATTGAAGCTCCTCCAAAAAAACATAATTCGTGTGCCTTTCATCTTAGAGTAGATCATGATGGTAACACTTGTGATGATATGATCAGACACATACAGATGGAAGAAGAAAAAGAGCAAGGAATTGAATATTTAGAAAGTGAAGATTTTCATACTCCTCATGGTGACTCCGTAAATTTATATTACGAGTATGAATCAGATTCAGAAAATGGAGGTGATTGTTTTGCTACTTTGGAAGGACCTCAGCTAATCATGATGACTAGAGGTCAGAAGATTAAAAATCAAGTCTCTAACACTGTTCCTGCTAAGAATCTGACTTCTTCTTACAAGGCAGATAAGAATACTGATACAACGTCAAGTACTTCACAAAAGGAGCAGAGAGATAAGTTTTCTAATTCCTTTGATATTGTACATTTTTGTTAAGAAACTAGAATTCAAATATCTCCTATTGATTATTTAAAATCAAATCCTCATCAACTTCAAAGATTGGTAGAACGTTGTAAAAATAAAGAAGGCATCCATGTCAATACCAACATTAGTGATAAAAACTAGGCCAGTACTAATAGAGAGGATTTAGCTGATGAAGATTTTTCAATTCCTAGATTATTTCAAGAGGAAGAATCTACTATTCATACTACCTATTCAAATCAAAGACCAGAGCCTTTTTATGTGTCCCTTTTTATCAATGGTAACAAATTAAGTAATTGCATCATAGATTTGGGAGCTTCAGACAATGTAATGCCTGCATCAGTTGCTAAAGCTTTAGGATTGCCTTTAACCAAAGCATTTGGTAGGTGCTACTCTATGGATGCTAAGCAGGTGGCTTTGATTGGTCAAATCAAAGATGCTCAGGTCACCCTGGCAGCTCACCCTTCTAAAAGACTGAAACTCACAATCCTTGTAGCTGATATTCCTGAAAGCTATGGGATGCTCCTCAATAGAAGTTTCTGCAAAGATGTGGGAGGCGAGATTAAATTGGATTGGTCTTCTGCAATCATTCAAGTAGGGGATAAAAGGGTGAAATTGGAACCGAAAAGAAAAGAAAAATTCACTGTGTTAAAATCAGATGATCCCAGATCATAGATTCTTTATCATGAGACACAATTTGGAAATTACATGTTATACTATGATAGCTCTGATGTCCATAATGAATTAAATGAGGCAAAAAATAATCAACTATGGACATTAGAATTTGATGGAAGCTGTGCTAGAGCTGGTTCAGGTGCTGGAATAGTTTTGATAGCCCCTAATGGAGAAATTACTTTCCTGGCTTATAAATTGGATTTTAAAAACACTAATAACATAGCAGAGTACGAGGCACTTCTTCTTGGTATAGAGGCAGCTAAACAAAAGGGAGTTAAATTGCTCAAAGTCCAAGGTGATGCTGAATTGGTTGTGAGGCAAGTAAGAAATCAATATGCTATTAAGAATAATAGATTAAAAAGTTATAGGAATAAAGTGTGGGATGAAATAGAAAGCTTGAATGCTTTCTCAATAGTCTCAGTGCCTAGAGAACAAAATTCTAGAGCTGATTCATTGGCAACATCTGTATCATTACTTCTGCCTCATCCTGATTTTAAAGATAAAATTTTCAGAATGGAGGTAATGTTCAGACCTCAGGTGCCTGATAATGAAGAATCTTGGTAGGTATTTGAGGATGATAAGCATATTCAATAGTTCATAGAAGGAACAAGTGCCTTTGCTGACTTGTGTTTTGAAAATGATCAAAAGGAGGAGCAGCTATCAAATGAAGAAGAAGAATTAAAATTAGGTATTATTCAGTTTAAAGAAAATAGAATTCCATCTCATGTTGTTTCCTTAGAGAAAATTTTTGATAAACATGATGCTTACATTAAAAAGGAGAGAAATAAAAAGGGAAAAACAAGTGGAGAATTTGATGGGATTAATATAGGGATTGAGGATAGTCCTTAAATGATCAATGTTGGAAAATGCTGCACTTTTGAGGAAAGAACAAAAGTCAGAGAATTGATGATTGAGTTTCATGATGTTTTTTCTTGGAGTTATGAGGATTTAAAGAATTTTATGGATGGAAAATTCAGGCATACTATTCCTCTTAAATCTGGAGCAGCGCCTGTCAAACAAAAATAGAGAAATTATAATCCTTTGGTTGAAGGGGCAATTTTCAAAGAAATAGATAAGATGCTGAAAGCTAAGATTATTTATCCTATCCATCATTCTACCTGGGTGGAAAACATTGTTCCTGTAAGGAAAAAGAATGGAGAGATAAGGATTTTTGTGGATTTTAGGAATCTGAATCAAGCTTCTCTCAAAGACAATTTTGCTTTGCCTAACATGGATCATTTGTTGCAGACTGTGGCAGGATCATAGATGATGTCCATGTTAGATGGATTCTCAGGATATAATCAAATACAGGTAGATGAATCAGACCAATATAAAATAGCCTTCACAACACCATGGGGCATGTTTGCATATAATAGGATGCCATTTGGATTAATTAATGCAGGTGCAACCTTTCAAAGAGCTATGGATTTATCTTTTGGTGATTTGAACAATAAAATTATTGTGATATATCTTGATGACTTGACTGTCTTTTCTAAGAAGAGGAAAGATCATCTTGGAGATCTAGCAAAGGTCCTACAGAGATGTAGAGATCAAGGCATCTCATTAAATCCAAAGAAATCAGTATTCTATGTCACTGAAAGTAAGCTTCTTGGACACATTATTTCTCAAGAAGGGGTTAAAATTGATCCAGATAGAGTTAGAGCTATTCAAAAATTAAGTTTACCATTGAGTAAGATAGGAGTTAAATCTTTCTTTGGGCAAGTGAACTTCTTGAGAAGATTTGTTCCTGATTTTTCTGAGATTTTAAAAAATATAGTTGACATGACGAAAGGTAATAAAACTTTTAAATGGACTGATGTTGGAAAGAAAGCTTTTGAAAATACAAAGAGTGCCATTGCAAATGCTCCTATACTTGTTCATCCAGATTATGCTAAAGAATTCATCATATATTGTTATGCATCAGTACATACTATGTCAACAATATTAATGCAAGAAAATAAAGAAGGTATACAAGCTCTGATTGCCTTCATGAGTATGCCTCTAAAAAATCATGAGCTAAAGTATTCTCAAGTTGAAAAACATGCTTATGTAGTGGTGAGAGCATTAAAGAATTTTAGGTTTTATATTCTGCATTCACATTCAGTCATTCATGTGCCTGATGCTGCTGTAAAGAGTGTATTAACACAACAAGATGTGGGTTGTAACAATAGAGGAGCTTGGATTGCTAAAGTCCAGGAATATGACATAGACATTAGACCAACAAAGCTAATAAGAGGGAATGCTCTTTGCAAGGCCATAGCAGAGAATCAGCAAGCTAAAGAAGATGATCATAGAGTGCTCTTGGTAAGTCTGCAAGATCCTTGGTTCTCAAACATTGCATATTTTCTGACTTATGGTGAATGTCCGGATGGATTAATTACTAAACAAAAGAGGAATTTAAAGAATAAAGCCTTGAAGTATGTTATACATGATGATGTTTTATATAAGAAAGCAATTGATGGTACTTTTCTGAGATGTGTTGATAAAGATCAGTAGGAAAAGTTATTGAAATCTTTCCATGATGAAGCATGTGGAGGTCACGTCTCGTCCACTATGACAACTTTCAAGATTCTAAGACAATGCTATTATTGGCCCGGCATGTTCAAAGATTCATATAAGTGGGTTGCAAATTGTGAAAAGTGTAAGATGTTTGCAGGCAAACCACAGTTGGCTGCATTACCTTTGAAATCGGTGGTGATAGAAGCTCCTTTTCAATAGTGGGGTTTGGACTTTGTAGGACCTATCAATCATCTTTCAAGTCAAGGACATTCATACATCTTCACCGTCACTGATTACTTCAGCAAATGGGTTGAAGCTAAACCAATGAAGTGTTAGCTTGTGGTGACTAATCAGGAAAGTACTATCCAGGAAAGTACTGTACACAGGGGTTCGGGGGCGCAGCCCCCGAGGAAATTTTTTTTGAGGCCGACTACTTTTTTGATTATTTGGGCCAACTACTTATAACTCATTCTAACCCTAAAGTGGGAAAATATTGTATAATATGGCTTAGGGTTAGGGATTTTTATGATGTATGATTTTAGTACTTGCGACAGAATTGGGCTGTAAGGGATTACAGATTGTAATCAGGTTGTAATCACTGGATAATAATAATATTGGACTCGCTGTTGGTGGACGTAGGACAGGGATTGGGTGAACCACATTAAATCTGTGTGTCTTGTGTTCTATTCTGTGTGGTTTATTATTTTCTGATATTAGTTATATTTGCACATAATTGTTATTTCTGCCTTGTTAATCCTAACAAGTGGTATTAGAGCGAGGTTATTTCATTCGTTCTTTCATCTATTCTCTGAAGCAGGTCTCACGAGTTAGTGGGAGAGTCTCTCGATTAAGTGGGAGAAATGGCAGACGAGGGTAGGCTAAAGGTTGATAGGTTTAATGGGCAGAACTTCCAGTTATGGAAGATGCAAATGGAGGATTATCTCTATCAGAAGGATCTATGGCGGCCATTAGAGGGAGTAGCCAAGAAAGAGCAATCAATGTCTCAAGAGGATTGGGATATTTTGGATAGGAAGGCACTGGGGAGTATTCGTCTATGCCTGGCACAATCGGTGGCATTCAATATTACTGAAGCAAAGACAGCTAAAGATCTGATGGAAACCCTAGCGAAGTTGTATGAAAAGCCTTCAGCTTCAAACAAGGTATTTCTTATGAAGCGTTTATTTAATATGAAAATGGTAGAAGGTGGATCAGTTACTGATCATTTGAATGAGTTTAATACAGTTACAAGTCAATTAACCTTAGTTAAAATTACTTTTGATGAAGAGGTTAGGGCTCTCTTGATTTTGTGTTCTTTGCCAGAAAGCTGGAATGGCTTGGTAATAGCTGTTAGTAATTCTATTTCTGGTTCTAATACCCTAAAGTATGATGATGTTATTGGTGTTATATTGAGTGAGGAAATTCGTAAGAAAAGCTCAGGGGCATCCACATCGGGTAGTGTATTGAACATAGAAAGCAGAGGTAGAACAAGAGATAGAGGAAACAACTCTGGAAATCGTGGGAAATCAAGAGGAAA
Organism: Chamaecyparis obtusa; assembly: GCA_027943335.1. Taxonomy (NCBI): domain Eukaryota; kingdom Viridiplantae; phylum Streptophyta; class Pinopsida; order Cupressales; family Cupressaceae; genus Chamaecyparis; species Chamaecyparis obtusa. The sequence goes on from BSBK01007953.1 coordinate 89,107, forward strand.
ATCAAAGGGAAAGAGGTCCGAATCTAAAGGGCCAAATGATTGCTGGTACTATGGAAAACCAGGTCATAAGAAGAAAGATTGTTGGTCTCGGAAGAAAGATCAAGGAGACAAAAATGATGGAAACAAGGAGGCAAATGTGGTAAGTAACAAATCTGAGGAAGATGCTTTGCTCTTGTCCTTAGAAAGTATTGATGATTCATGGGTTTTAGATTCTGGAGCTTCATTTCATGCTACACCCCATAGAAGTTATTTTGTTGATTATGTCCAAGGGGATTTTGGGCTAGTTTATTTGGGAGATAATGAACCCTGTCAGATTGTTGGAAAGGGAAAAATTAAGATTAAGTTGCAGAATGGGAATCATTGGCTACTACAAGAGATAAGACATGTTCCAAGGCTGAGTAGGAATTTAATTTCAGTAGGGCAACTAGGTGATGAGGGTTGCACAGTTACTTTTAATGATAAAAATTGGAAGGTTTCAAAAGGTTCCTTAGTAGTAGCAAAAGGTGTGAAAGTAGGCACCTTATATCTTTGTACAGGTCATACTATTCCTTCTACTTTAATTGTTTCAGAAGATAATGAATGTTCAGGAATAGTGGCTGCAGTTGAGCAGGAAGAACATCAAACTATTGCTGTAGATTCTGACACAGCACTGTGGCACAACAGACTTGGGCACATGAGTGAAAAAAGTATGAAATTACTTCATTCAAAGAAAGTTTTACCTGGTCTGAAATGTGTCAATATGGATTTCTGTGAAAGTTGTGTTTATGGAAAACAAAAGAGAGTTAGTTTTGTGAAGAGTGGGAAGGAAAAGAAAAATGAGAGATTAGAGCTTGTGCATACAGATGTATGGGGACCAGCTCAGGTATCTTCCCTTGGTGGCTCTCTGTATTATGTTACATTTATAGATGATGCAACAAGAAAAGTATGGATTTATTTCCTTAGAAAGAAATCTGATGTATTTCAAACTTTTAAGAAATGGAAATGCTTGGTTGAGAATGAGATTGGTAAAAAGTTAAAATGTCTTAGATCTGATAATGGTGGTGAGTATTGTAGCACAGAATTTGAAGAATATTGTTCCTCTAATGGTATTCGTAGGTAGAAAACTATACCAAGAACTCCACAAGAAAATGGAGTGGCTGAACGCATGAGCAAGACAATAATGGAGAGTGCAAGGAGTATGAGGTTGCATGCTAGGCTGCCCAAAAATATGTGGGTAGAGGCAGTGAACACTGCTGTTTATTTAATCAATAGAGGCCCATCTACTCCTTTGGACTGTGGTATTCCAGAGGAAGCATGGAGTGGTAAGAAGGTGAGTTATTCTTTTCTCAAAACCTTTGGTTGTGAAGCTTTTGCACTTATAGATTCTGAAAATAGAACCAAGCTGGAAGCTAAGTCAAAGAAATGTGTATTTGTTGGGTATGGCATTGATGAATTTGGTTATAGGCTTTGGGATTTTGAAAATCATAAAATTGTAAGAAGCAGGGATGTCATATTCAATGAGAAAGTATTGTACAAAGATCTGTTGCTGCAGCATGAGAAGAAAGAAAATGACTATGTAGTACTGGATGATACTCCACAAGTTCATGTTTTAGTAGTTCCTTATGCTCCACAACAACAGCAACAACAAATACCACACACCCTAGTGAGTGTTAGATGGTCAACAAGGCTAAGTAGACCTCCAGAAAGATTTTCTCCATCTTTGTATTCTATTCTGTTAACAGATGCTGGTGAACCTGAATGTTATAATGAAGCTATGCAGGTGGATACAAAGCTTCAGTGGGAGTCTACAATGACAGATGAAATGGACTCTTTGTTGAAAAATCAGACATGGGATTTATGTAAGTTATCTGCAGGTAAAAGGGCTTTACAGAATAAATGGGTTTACAGGATCAAAGAAGAGGATGGAGGTACGAAAAGATTTAAAGCCAGATTAGTCGTAAAAGGATTTGTACAGAAACATGGTATTGATTTTGATGAGATATTTTCTCCAGTTGTTAAAATGACTTCTATTCGTACTGTTTTAAGTATTGTGGCTACTGAAGATTTGCATTTAGAGCAGCTTGATGTTAAAACAGCCTTTCTTCATGGTGATTTGGATGAAGAAATATATATGGTTCAGCTACAAGGATTTGAGGTCAAGGGTAAGGAGAATTTGGTGTGCAGATTGCAGAAAAGTTTATATGGCTTGAAGCAAGCACCTTGGAAATGGTATATTAAATTTGACACTTTTATGAATGGGCATGGATATAGTCGGTGTCATTCTGACCATTGTGTTTATTTTAAGAGGTTGGATGATGACAGCTACATTATTTTATGTTTATATGTTGATGATATGCTTGTAGCTGGGTCTAACATGGATCACATTAAGGGGTTGAAACAACAGTTAGCAAAATATTTTGCTATGAAGGATTTGGGGGCAGCAAAACAAATCCTTGGTATGAAAATTTGTAGAGATAGGAAAAATAGGAAATTGTCTCTATCTCAGGCTGATTATATTGAGAAGGTGTTGCAACGTTTCTCTATGGAAAATGCCAAAGCTGTCAGCACACCTTTGCCTGGTCATTTGAAATTGACTAAGGATATGTGTCCCAAGACACCAGAAGAAGAGACTAAAATGTCTAAGGTACCTTATGCTTCAGCTATAGGGAGCTTAATGTATGCTATGGTATGTACTAGGCTAGATATTGCACACGCAGTGGGAGTCGTTAGCCGTTATATGAGTAACCCTGGTATTGAGCATTGGAATGTAGTCAAATGGATTCTTAGATATTTGAGAGGCACATCCAGTAAGTGTTTACACTTTGGGGGTTCTACTACTACTGTACAAGGCTATGTTGACTCAGATTTGGCAGGAGATATAGATAGCAGGCGGAGTACTACAGGTTATATATTTACTGTTGGTGGGACAGCCGTGAGTTGGATTTCTCGACTACAAAAGGTGGTTGCTTTATCCACTACAGAGGCAGAGTATGTTGCTACTACAGAGGCAGCCAAGGAGATGATATGGCTTCAATTCTTCATGGAAGAATTGGGACATCCACAAAAGGATAATTTTCTACATACAGATAGCCAAAGTGCCATTCATCTTGCAAAGAATTCTGCTTTGCACTCAAAGACAAAACACATACAGTTGCGGTACCATTTCATTCGATCAGTTTTGGATTATGGACAGTTAAGGCTGGAAAAGATTCATACTGATGATAATCCAGCAGATATGTTTACAAAGGTAGTAACATGGGAGAAGTTGAACTCATGTTCAGCTTCAGTTGGTCTTCTAGACTGAACAAAATAAAGGAACAGCTGAGTCCAAGGTGGTTCAATCCAGTGGGAGCCTCATGTGGGTAGCGGTATTGCTACAGGATCAGTCTCCAAGTGGGAGGTTTTTTAGTATAGTGTGGATACTAATCAGTCACCAAGTGGGAGATTGTTAGCTTGTGGTGACTAATCAGGAAAGTACTATCCAGGAAAGTACTGTACACTTTTCCTCCCGACCTCTTTTTTGGTTATTTGGGCCGACTACTTATAACTCATTCTAACCCTAAAGCGGGAAAATATTGTATAATATGGCTTAGGGTTAGGGATTTTTATGATGTATGATTTTAGTACTTGCGGCAGAATTGGGCTGTAAGGGATTATGGATTGTAATCAGGTTGTAATCACTGGATAATAATAATATTGGACTCACTGTTGGTGGACGTAGCCCAGGGATTGGGTGAACCACGTTAAATCTGTGTGTCTTGTATTCTATTCTATGTGGTTTATTATTTTCTGATATTAGTTATATTTGCACATAATTGTTATTTCTACCTTGTTAATCCTAACATGAAGAAGACTACTTTAGAAGTAGTATGTGAATTCATTAAAGAACAAATACTGGTAAGATTTGGAGTTCCCACAAAATTGATATTGGATAAATCTTCTTACTTTTCATCCTCAAAAATGGTTGCCTTTTGTTATGATCATGGGATTCAAATAGGACACTCTTCTGATTATTTTCCTCAAGGTAACGGGCAGGCCGAGTCAAGTAATAAAAATCTGATTAATATTTTGAAGAAGTTAGTTGCTGATAATCAGAGAGGTTGGCACAAAAGGATATGTGATGCTCTTTGGGCAGATAGAACCACTCCTAAATTCGCCATTGGTATTTCTCCTTTTGAGTTGGTGTATGGAGTAGAGGCCAACTTACCATTGCCATTAGAACTTGCTGCTTGTAAACTGAAAATCGCAATTAAGGATGATGTTTTCAAGGATGGTTAAAAAAAAAGGAATTTGTATTTGACAAAGCTATAGGAAGAAAGGGAAGATATGGTTGATAGGATCACTAAACATCAGAACCGAGTCAAGAAGTTGTTTGACAAAAGGGCAAGGCCAAGAAAATTCATGGAAGGTGATATGGTGCTACTGTGGGATAAGAGACATGAACCTAAAGGAATGCATTCTAAATTTCAGTCCTTGTGGAAAGGTCCATTTCAGATAGTGCAAGTGAATCAAAACAATTCTTTCAGATTGGCATATCCTTCTGGAGAGTCTCTGCCATGTTCCTATAATGGGCAGGACTTAAAGCTATATCAGATGCATAATTGAAAAGTAGGTAACTGCTGTGTAGTAGTTAGTTAGGTAGGCTTTCTTTTTGTGTTATAGTTTAGTGGTTGTCTTTCCTTTTTGCTGCTGCTTTCCTTAAGTTTAGTTTTCTTATTGTCAAGTTGTCAATTATTTTGCGGAACCAGAGATTGCTAGAGTTCTTTTAAGCATTGTAATACTTAAATCCCCAGTCGGAGCCAGCTGTTGCCCCACTTCTTGTCCTATTTCCATGATGTTAATGTGGTAGTCTTGATGTTACAGGTTGGGTTGGGTCATGTAATGTCTAGGTCTAGATTTCCTCTAGGATAGGAAATCTTTGCCGGCTTTCCCTCCAAATTGGTTTCATGTTTTAACTGGGTGGGATGTTTTCAAAGTCTCATTATATTGGGTAGGTTGTAGATCCCAACCCGGCAAAGATTATATGCTCCTGTTGATGCTCTTTCTCAGATGGAATGACAATTATGGATCATGATCTTTAGGCATTTGCAAGGGATCAGAGGAAAGTCTTCATGTGGCTAATGTAATAATAGAGTTGGCATTGAAACATTTAGAATTATAATTCTTATGATAGTATAAATCTATGGATTGGACGGGTGCAAAGATATTGTTGATAGATAGATTGACTAGTTCGAACTATGTCATATTGCAGTGTTTACAAAGGATTTTATCATGCCTATTGTATCTCAATGTTTTGAATATGTTTCAAATAGAGCTTAATACTGTCTGCAGCAATCTGAAGATGACATGGAGTTTTCATTGGAATCTCCTAGGATCTAAGAATAGTGTTATGCTATTATGAAGGACTTAATAATAAGTTCAAACTACTGACGTTGCAAAGCCGAACACTCATTGATCTAATGTATTTTCAAGTAACAATAGAAACTGATGTTCTCCATGAAATGAATGTATAAATTGATTTCTTAAGTCTCCATGATCCTAATAGTGAAAATGGTGTACGATTTGATGTTGAAATGTGCCAGGCTGGGAATCCACGTGCACCAATCATAGAGCAGTCGCATGATCGCATGGAATAAAATAATGCCTTTTGATCATGCGATAATGGGAACTCGAGCCGGTGAATACGCTCTGCTGGGACCCACATATGCCAATAGTGCAAATGCGACAACATAAGCTGAGCAGGGAAAGATCCTACATCTGACAGAGGGCATATGCTCACAGAGAATCTTGGAGGTCTATGTGAAGAAGCGATGGCCATTGATCTTTCAATGGTGGGCCCGATAGGTTTCTCGCAGTCGCTAGGTCAGAGAAGGAATAAAGTACATTTGGCGGTTAGGGAAGATGACCGCGTGGTTTCGTGACTAATAAATAGTTAAGAGACAATGTAAGCTGGGCAAGTTCATTTTGAGCGGTCGCATGATCGCAAGAGTTTAAAACATGCTATGCGTTCATGCAAGATGAAGACACGTAGCTTGGTGGGTCTGGAAAGAGTTTGTTTGTGATACTACATTAACGGGTGCCGCTTTGTCGCTATGGTGTGGAAGATCCTTTGTGATGAAGTGAGATCTTGCCACGTGTACATGTGGACCCCTTCATCAAAGTGCATTCTTATGCTTCAAATCGACAGCTCCCGCCATCCCGCTATGGTATCAGAGATCCTCCAAGGCAGAGCGGTCGCATGATTGCAAGAGTTTAAAATATGCTATGCGATCATGCGAGATGAAGACACATGGAGTGGTGGGCCCGAAAGAGAGTATTGTCATCGAGCTTGGGTTAAAAGAGAGCATCATTTATTATTAAAGTATTCAATATCAATACGAGGATCGAGATTCCAAATCAGCGGTTCCCGCTTTGTCGCTAAGCTGTGGAAGATTCATTGCGACTTAGCGGGATCCTTCCACGTGGAGCAGTGGGTCCAAAGGCATTTATACCATGTAGCATTCTAAAGGAAGATCGACGGTCTCCGCTTTGCTAATATGGTGTGGGAGATTGGTTGTGGCAAAGCGGGATTGTGACGCGTGTCCAGCGGACAAATAAAAAGCAATTAAAAGATTATAATTTTAAAAGTATTTGGCATGCAAAAAGTTTGTTTTTTGCACAATGATGTCATGCCACATCTTCAAGCTTGTGTTGATTGGTGAAAGCCTATTCATTTCACCTTCTGAAGGCAGGATAGATGAAAAGACATAGTCTTTTGGCTCTTTGAATTGTAGTTTCGAAAGTGGTCTCCAGTCTTTCCAGATTCTAGAAGTTGAAACACTTTATATTTCCATAAAAGTTGTATTTTCTAAACTCTATATATATTGCTGAAAAAGTGAATGAGAAGGTCGGCAAACTTGTCAATGAAGCAGTGTGATTCTATTTACAAAGCTGAATTCTTGTTTGTTGTTCCATTTTCATAGTTTATTTGCATGATGAATGGAAAGAACAGTTATAAGTGAAACTACTTTTTCTTATTGAATGCCATTTCATGTCAGAAATTGTGGTGTGATCAATTCCAGTTGGTCTTTCATTTTTAATTCTTCCTCTGTTCACTCTTTATTTCAGTTGCATCTTTGAATGGAAAGTACACTTATATTCTGAGACTGTAATTTCTTCATGAATTCTATTTCATGCTAAGTGGTTGCAGTATTGGTGATTCCATTTACCTTTCATTGTATAGGTCTGCTTCTATTCATCAACTAGAATCTGCATTTCATAAAAGGGTAGAATAGAATTAGTTTAGGTGTTTAAATCATGTGATGATCTATAATCAGCATTCTACTGAGGGTTGTAGATTATCTCCATCTTATCCTTGCCTAAATTACTTGTGCCTACAAGTAGTTTGGTTACAATTGCATTGCTCAGAGTATCTGATGATTAATAAAAACAAATTCATTGAAGATCAAATACAATCGGGGAGTTGTACCTGCTAATTCAAAGGGCAGTGATTGTAAACATACACTGACCCATTTGTTGGTGACATCCTTTTGTTCTCTCACCTTGGGTGTTAAGAAGAGTTAGAGATTATAAATCTAACAGGAGGACAAACTGTTAACCAACACATAGTTAAAGTTTCTTGATTATATTATGTTTTCATTTCACGGATTGTAATGGGTGATGTGTTCTTGTCTAATTCTTCTTGACAGAATTAGATTCAAGGAGTGTAGTGAAATATGGACATAATCTAAGACCCTACACACCTTCATATAAATGGGAAAATATAATATAATAACTAATTATTTATATTGATATCAACTTACATACAAAAACATTTGGTTCAAATAATTTAGAAAAATTGCCTAGAACCAGATAGAAAATATATTGTGTAATTAAAAGTTTTATGTTTTCCTATTTCATGTTTGTATGTTTACATATAATTTTATTAACAAAATATTTCTTTCACTATGTAGATTTCATCACTACCTTCTTTTCATTCCTTCACTTTTTGTTCAAGTATCCATTTCATCTTTACTTTGGTTAAAAAAAGTTTCCTTCTTCCTCTTTCAATAGACATTACCCATTCCTTTTCTCTCTTAATTGAGTCTAGAGATTTACACCACTCTCATGTACTCTTCTTCCACTCTATTTTAACTTAGAACAACTTTTCTCTTTTATTGCTCGTCTCTTCTAGCCCAACAACCATGATAACATAACCACTACCAATAATTGTAATGAAGGAAGAGTTATAGATTTTATCAATAGTTTAGAAAATTAAAAAACAACTCATCTTATTGCTAGATCAATACAAAGAAATATTTGTGCAAACTACAATTAAAGAAAACTTCTTCAAATGAGTAAAATGACAAAGGAATCATTGCTAGACTATGAAAGAACATCCAATTATTTTTCCAATAATAAATAAGATTAATGGTCATGAAAATGGCCTATAACATATAAGAAAATGGACAAAAATACTCACCATAAGCAATAGCACAACCCATCAAATAAAAAAATTTCCTTGCAAGTAAATAATTTTTTCTATTTAATAGTAGAATGTGAGAAGTCATGATAGGAATTGGTAACCACCACTATAAAATAGAAGCAATAAAAGTGTAACCCCTAAAATAGTTGTTAAATATAAAGTCCATAAAAAGTGTAACCCTTAGAATAGTTGTTAAATATGAAATCCTATAGTAAATCATTATAAGACATTGCATACTGACTTCGTTTCTAAAAATATTAAAAGCTACATAGAATAAATCATCTAAACACTATGAATATTTGAAAAGATAAAAGGCATCTCTATTTAAAAAAAACAAACATTTTCTTTTATTTTGACATGTTGACTTTTTAAGTGAATAAGTTTCTATAAAAAAGGATCTTCACAATTATCCTCCTAACTTGATATTCTATTCATCGGCAAAATCCATATAATTCTTATCATGATCAGTCACAAAGCTAAAATAATGCATAACAACATAAAATATTGTAACATAATACATAGATCAAATAGAAACATACATAGTCTATGCCATATCTGAGAAAATTAGCTCATACGCATAACTAACCATCTTGTTGAAGCTTAAATTAGGAATTTAACAACTTGAAAAATTTATATATTATTGCTATTGGCAATTTTTCATCAAATAAACCCACAACATTCAAGTATGTACTACTCAAAGAAATAAGCTAGTATAATATATTAACACATAAAAAATCTCTAATGAAATATATATGTAATAAAAGAACAATTGAAAATTCATATCCACTCACTTTTGCATGTCCATTTTTGGATCTTCTAACTTGGCCATACCCTTGTTAAGAGATCTCCCTCATGTGTTTTTTTCTTTTTGACTTTATACCCCTACTCATGCATGTTGTGCTCGGACTAGTTGGATATTTTCCACTTTCACTTTCCACTCAAGACATAGATTTTTTCATGTCATTAGTTTTGAGTCACGTGGTTTCATTGGTTCAGTTAATGCTTCTTTTTCTAATCCAACCCTTTATTTTTTTGGAGTTTCTTTGTTGAGAGTGGAGGTACTTGGTGGATCTAGCTTTATTGGTAGGGTGGGTTATACTATTCATAGGGCTTCCTCTAATCATGTTTCTTATGAATGCGCAAAATTCCTCCATCCCAATTATTTATATTGCATCTAATAGGGTGAAAGGTTCTATCCAAAGAAATTTCATCCCCATACTTTTACAGCTCTTGTCATGTATCTAGGGTAAGATGTGAATGATTATGAAAATTTCTTCGAAGGTAGGGGTTTGATTGACATACTTTTTTATGCTGCAACCTTCTCTTCTTAATCTACATAGGTTTATATCATAACTTGCTCCCCCTTTTTAGGATAAAATAAAAATGAACCATTTTTCTATAGGATGTTTAATTATGTTCTTATTGATTTAATGATAAACGTGTCATGTTAGATTATGGTTCTTGGATTTTACATTTTCATCCTCTATCAATTCAACCTTGGCCTTCCTCTTACAACCCATTCAACGAATATGTCTAAATTTCTCTTATTGGGGGGATATTTTCTTATCTTCCCTTAAATTTCTACTATAGTTTAGTTGAGGCTATTACTAATGCTATTGGAAGATTCCTAAAGGTGGATTTGGTGTTCAAGAACTTTAGTTATGCTTTTTTTTCCTTGAATTTTTGTTCAAGTTAATCTTTACTCTAGGATTTTCTAGGTGGATTTGTTCTATATATTAATAATAGGTGTTGGTCTTAGTTGGTTGATTATGATGGAATTGATTTTCATTTATATCATAGTTTTTTTATGAGGCACTTGGACTCAGATTTTTATATTGGCGATTGTAGCAGATCTTCCTCCACATTTTTGAAGAAATGTCTTCTTGACTATCTCACAATATATCCTAAAGATGTTTTCAATGGGTGACTCTATTTTTAATTGTGATGATTTAAAGCCTCTCTATTCTAATAAAAATATTATCCCTCTAGAATTGGTGAGGCTCATTTTATGTGATCTTTGATTTTGAAATATCATATTAGGATTTCTCCTCTTATATCATTAGATGTTGGCATAAATTTTTTTAGGTCTTCTAAAAAAAATTCTTAGCAATCTTATCCTTAAGTTTTAGATTTGGATAATTGATATTCTTCGTTAGTTTCCCAAAAGAGGAAGAAAGGTCCTCCTAAGTTATTTTCTCTCTTGCATTCCAATCCCTTGGATGAGAATCTATATAGATCATAATCAAGTGCTAGTTTGGCTTAATAATCTTCCTTTTTTTGTTATTTCTACTTTTTTCTACCATGTTTTGTTATTTTTTAGCACTTTACTATGTTTTGAGCCTTTTGAAACCCACTTAATAAAAAAATAAACATATTATAATTGAATAAAAATAGAAACATAATCTATAATTTTTAGTGATATAAGATTTTTCAATGCACTAGGATTTTCTTGTGTTAGTTCTCTTTGACCATAATCTAATTAGATTTTCTATTTAAATTTATAACCATCTAATTATTTTTTAACATACCATTTATGTGAGTAACCACATTACCCAAAATTAGAATCTTATTACACTCTCCCAATAGAGGAATTCTTGGTTAAATGGTAGAATCTAAAAATTAGTTCGATAGTCACTTTCTTATGTGCGATGAATGATCATGTTGCTAGATTTCACAAGAGATATGATCAAGTCATTATTATAGATTTAATCAAGATTTTGAATTAGATAAAAAAATCACCCATTTCATTCTTATTTATAGACATAACTTTTTTTTTTGAAATGTAATATCAAGATCTCATACAACTATTAGAATATACAAGATTATATTTATTAAACTATTTATTTCCTTGATATAACAGATAATGTCATTTTTAGCTCCCATATTTTTTTAATTTTAAAATATAATATTAAGGTCTTAACTATTTATTATTACATATGCATAGATCCATACCGATCTTCATTGGATTCATATCAAAGATTATATATCCAAGCATTTGCTAAAATCCTTTCTCAATAACTGGAAATATTATAGATTAATATCATCAAAAAATTTCATCATAGGAATATTACATGCCATGAAATATCTCATTTCTCTTTTAAAAATACAAACTAGTTTTTTGATCTCATAATGAAAGTAATGATTCAATAAATCCCTTCAATTATTATACTATTTTACTCCCAATAAAATTAGTCAATATATACTAAAATTTCCTATGAGATTCTCCTCAAATTTAATGATGAAAATAAAATGGTATATGGATTTGTCTAGAGTAATAAATTGTACAACTTGAAATATTCATATATTTGAAAAATGGGTTTCTCACTAAGTGTTGAAACCCTTATGGCTCTACTCCTAGTTTTCCATGTATTGTTGCTATTTTGTCATCAGTTGTTGGATCATTGGTTTTTGGCTTGGCATTTTATGGTTTATTGCGTATTGTTGATAATTATCCATGGATGATTGTTGTTGGTTCATCGTTGATGGCCATTGCTGGTTGACCATTGATAGTTGTTTCTCATTTGTTGTCTTCTAATGCTTTATGCTCTAGTTCATTTCTTGTGAGTGGTGGCTCCCCTATTATGAAAGAAGTCCCATCGATGGGATCTATTTTAGTATAGGAAAATTATCCTACTTCTTCCTCAACTTCTCTCTCCTTTGCTAAGGTCGTTGGCTCTTCTAGTGGTAAAATCCCCTCTTTTTCTCCTATTCATTCATCTCTTAAATTGACTAATCCCTTGTGTTATTCTTCTTTAATTCGTAATGTTATTTGTCGAGAGAAAGTATTGCATAGTTAAAAATTCATTTCTAATTGTGTTCTTATTTTTAGGATCAATGGTTTATGGCCTTCCCTTCATAATTTTCATAAATGGATTTTGGATTCTTGGTGGCCCATTTTTGAGGTTAGGATTGAGCTTTATCCTATTGCTAAGATAAGTTTTTATGTTTTGTTTTTAAACTAAGGAGTAAAAAACTCAAGTATTGGAAGAAGGTATTTGGTTGTGGAAAAAGAAATCACTTTCTCTTAGGCCTTTCTTTCCTTCCTTCATCCCTCTTATTGAATCTATTAGTATTGTTCCTACTTGGGTTAGAATTTATGATTTTCCTCTCCAATTTTGGACTAATTATTTCTTTGAATATATTTTTAATTCTTTTGGAGGATTTATCTTATCTGATGATTCTTTTTTATTTATGAGAATCCTACTTTTTCTTCCATTCTTGTGGATATCAACATCTCACAAGTTTTTCCTAGATAAGTTTTCTTGATGGTTAGGGATAGACCTTGGTCTCAAATTATTGATTATTAGGGTCTCTCTTTTTTCTATAGGAAATGTTTTTCTATAGGTCACCTGGCTACAGAATGCCAAAAGTCTCATTGTAGTAATGTTATTTGGTGGACTAATTCTCTTCTTCATGATAATATTACTATAGGTGATGATGATTTTCAAGATGAGGATTTGAATGGTCCATTTCAGAAACTACCTATAGAGCCTCTTGTATGAAGTAAGCATGTGGATTTGGTTATGAACATTGGAAATTTGTCCATTACTAGTGGTCCATCATTGATAGAAGTTGTTGGTCCACCATTGAAAACCCTCTTTATTTGATTATTGATGGTTGTTGTTAGTTCACTGACTTCGAAGCCTATTATTCCTAGTAAGCATGAGAATGCGGGTTTGGCTACTCCTTCTCAAACCTTTCTAGATTGGTCTTTGCATCCCCTTTCTATTTTACTTCAATGCATGATATATTGTAGAAGGTTGTGTATAGAAGGAAGAAAGATTTTCCAAATCATTTTGATGTCTCTCATTCTTTGGTCAAGGGTATTCAATGTAGTTAGAAGGTGAAAATGGTATTTTAGTTTTCTTATCTTTAGTTTGGCCTTTAGTTATCTATAAAGGGTTTCAAGTGCCCTTCAAAAATTATTTGTATCTTACTATTAGTTGGTTGTAGCTTGTCTACGTTTTATCTATAAGAAGATTTCTATATGAGGGTTTAATATCCTATCTAAAATATAATTCTACTAGGTTTCAAGTCCCATTTAAACCTATTTTCCTCTAATAAAAAATTATAGTTCAGTCTTCCCTAAACCATTTTTAGCCCATTTGTGCTCTATGTTACCCTATGATTTTATTGATAAGCATACAAATTAATCATTATCAAATATTAAACTCAAGACTAGGCCCTATGTTTATGGACCCAATAGTTTACTTGGCCATTCAAATGTCCTTTATTGAATGGATTAGATTGTCCGATTCCCTTGTCCCACTAGAAGGGGTGCAAATTTGAAATATTAAGTGACATCCAATATCATTTTTGACCAAATACACACCTCTACATTTTTTCATTATTTGTTGGTCTAAATTTAAAATAATCCTTTATATCCTTTTACAAAGAACATTTTATATCATTCCTATTGTCTAAGACTATCTAACAAGAATTCTACATTCACGTATGGAGTCATGTTTTGCTTAGTTGCTAAAATTGTATTACTATAAAACTTGGAGGAGTTCCAAAAGAGAATTGAAACACTACCTTTATGTGGAGAAACTTGGCATGATTTCATACCTAAATTATCTTTAACCATTGGATAAAAGACTATACCAATAAAAGAAATCCCAAAATTACTTCATGTTCCCTCAAACTGTCATAGTGAAAGTGGCATATTTACATTGAATGTGTACCAAAATATTGAACTAACAAAATACAATTTAAATGGTACTTGCTAAAAGATTTATTGGTCACATATCATCATGTGCTCATATAATGACTATTTTCTTTTAGATATGAAATCAATATCAAGAATCTGATACAAATTAACACAAAAGTTCAAAATGATTCAAGAATCTTGCTTTCTCTAATTTTATATGTAACAAAAATATATTCATATTTCGTTAACTACATGCAAAATTTATCAATTTGATTAGAAATCTAAGATATGATACCATTATTAGAGAAGTTAATGATAGATGAAACCTCTAATGTTTGATGGTATTAAACTGAATATTTACACATAATGTTATATACACCTCATGTCTAGACATTTTGGATATCCATTTTGACACAATTAAATTGTTGGTACTTGCTAGAAATGGGTGAAGATCATCATGAAAGTAGAAGGATTTTTTAATTTAAAAAAATTCAATCCATTCATGTATTTGTTGTTGAAGACATCCTTAGCCTAATACTAATATTTCTCATTAATTCACTAAATTACATTTATTAACAATTATTATCAATACAACATATTAGGTTCCCTTAACAATAACGCTTACACATGGCAAGAGTGGGAGTGGGAGGTTTTTTGAATTCAGGAGTAGGTGGGAAACCTAGTTTGCAGGCTCTGGGTGCTTCAAGGGATGCCTGTATCAATGGATTTCATGCAGATCAGGACATGAAAGATCCTTAAAAAAAGAATGGGGTCCCACATGACAAATAGAAAGATCCTAGAAAAGGGGATGTGGGGGTGGAAGGGATTTCTAGTGTTCTTCCCCGTCCAGCATCAGTCACGAGGACCCAGTCACATGAAGAGGAAGGGAATACTTTGAACCACCAGTGGTCAACACTATTTGGGGTAAAGTCCATAGGAAAGTCTTCATTCCCAATAATAAAGGACCTATCTGATAAGGAAAAAGGTAAATACACCATTACAATACATGGTGAATTAGTTTACCAAAATATGGCTACCATGGCTCTCACTCTGGTAGGCAAATTTGTTGGGTCCAAGCCAAATATTGACATAGTAAGGGATTTTATAAAGAAAAGATGGGACTTGAAGGGTCAAGTTCAAATAACTACTATGGTAAAAGGTTTTCTATCTTTTGAGTTAACCTGCCAGGAGGATCTAGCCAAAATATTATGCACTGGAACATGGACCATAGGGAAATCCTCTTTGGCATTGCAAAAATGGTGTCTAAAACTAGATCTAAATGATTCTTTCTTTGTTTAAGCCCTTATGTGGGTAAGATTACCAAAACTTCCCTTGGAATACTGGTCTGAAGATGTCTTTGATGGAATAGCTAAATATTTTGGAGAATTGATATTGATAGACCCCATGACAGTGGAAAGGAGGTGCCTCACTTATGCCAGGATCTGTATAGGGGTGGAAGAGGGTAAGGATATACCAGAGACCATAGAGATTCACTCAAAACTGGCTAAAAGAGTGCAGAAACTAGATTATGAAAGTGTGCCCTTTGCCTATTTTCATTGCAAGAAAGTTGGACACTATGCCAAATCGTGTCCAATGCTCTTGGTGCTGGAGAAAGAATGGAAGGCTCTGATAGCCCTAAGGAAAGCTGGAAACACCAAGGATTAGGAATCGATGGGCCCACCAGGGGAGAAAAACTTGAAGCCCCAAGGGGGTTTCGATGCTAACATCCAAAGATTTTGGAAGAAAAAGGATTCAACTGAGGTGAGCCCAGAAATAATTAAAAACCAAGAGGGTATGGCAAAAAATAACAATAAAGACTCTGGGGAGATCATCCAGCTTCAAAATGAATGTTTAGTGGATAGGGAGGAGTTTCTTCCCCTGGATGGGATTGATAAGTTTCTGGAAGTTAACATCCTACAATATGACTCCAGAGAGGTCAGTGTTAGAGAGGAAATGAGACTGGCTGAAGGTGAGGATTCTTCTCTAGGGATGATGAAGCTTTCCTTTGTCCTGGATTCCCTCAAACCTTCTTTGGAGGATGGGTTTTCCAATCCTAAGCAGTACATGTAGAGAGGCATATCCTCACAAGAATCCAACCCTAATCATAGCTCAAAATGTACACCTTCTAGACAGGCATTCATGATGGAAGAATTACTAAAATCAGCTTCCCTAGGGTAGTTCACAAAAATGGAAGAGCTCTTTGTGAAATATAAAGAAGGGGAGGAGGGAGAGTGGACTAAGGTCTCGAAGAAGCAAAAATATAATAGCAGAGATCCTTCCCAATCTCCCCATAAGAAAACAAAAGTAGGAATAAATTTGATGTAGGGGCCGAATTGAAAACTCCAGGGAGAAAGAAAGCTAGCCAAGTCCGACAAGAAGAAGCTAGCAAGAATATAGTGGATTGAACATAGAAGACCATCCAAGAAGCTTGTACATCTAATAAGAAATGAGAATCATCTCTTGGAATATTCATGGGTTAAATGGTTCACCTAGGTAGGATGTTATAAGGAATATGATTAGGGATCATAGACCAGATATTATGTTAATCCAAGAAACCAAGATGAAGAAGGATAAGCTTGAGGGTGTTAGATTTTGTAAATCTATGCAAATAAGTGCTTCTAGCTCTAAAGGAGCTTTAGGAGGTCTGATGACTATGTGGAACTCCTATCAACTTAAGGCTGAAGTCATCCATGAAGAAGGTAATATGCTTCTCATGAATTTTACTAGATTAAAGGATAATGAAAGCTGGTATATTACAAATATTTATGCTCCTAATTCCAAAAAAGATAGAAGATCTTATTGGGGAAAAGTTAGAAGAATTGTTTTTGGTTGTAATCTTTCTAAGGGGATTATAATGGGGGACTTTAATACCACCCTCAAAGAAGGGGAAAAATAGGGTGGTATTTCCCCTAATTTGGAAAGAAGGAAAGATCTCATGGACTTCATCAATGACCAAGCCCTCTTAGATGTGGACCTTCACGGTGCTAGCTTCAGCTGGTCCAATAGGAGAATTGGTTGGGAATGCATCCAAGTCTGGTTGGACTATGCTTTGATCACTGTTGATTGGCTGAATTTTTACAATTGAAATTTATCTCCTTTGGTAAGGATTGGCTCACATCACTCTACCATCTCTCTTTCTCTAGATCTGATTTCTATGAAAAGGAGTTTCCCCTTTATATTTGAGAAGATGTGGATGACCCATCCAAATCTGATAAATAAAATAAAAGATTGGTGGAACACAGATGTTAAGGGTGGCTAAAAAACTTAGAAATATTAAATAGAATATCAAACAGTCAAACATGAATGAATTCAGTAATATCTTCTCCTCTAAAGACAAGGCTATCTCTAATCTTAACCTTATTCAAGAAGAAATCCAAAGAGAGGGTTATGATGAGAATAGACTACTTAATGAGAAATCTCTATTGTCCGAGTATCATAATATTATAGGGAAGGAGGATATTTGTTGGAAGTAGAGATCTAGATCAACTTGGTTAAGGGAAGGAGATCAAAACACTCAGTTCTTTCACTTATCTACTCTTAAACATAGGGATACCAACATAATTAGTAGTATAAAGAGGGGAGACTAGCTACTATAGGAGGAACATGGCATAGTTAATGAAGCTATCACTTTTTTCTCTTCTCTCTTGTCCAAAGATCATGAGTTGTCAGAGGGGGATCAGGATACTCTCCTCGACAACATTCCTAAAATCATCTCTAAAGATCAAAAAAAAGTTTTATGTGTTATTCCGAACATGGATGAAGTTAAAAAATCTTTGGACTCTCTCCCTGGTGATAAAGCCCCAAGTCTAGATGACTTCCCAGTGTTTTTCTTTCATATTTTCTGGGAAGTGGTTAGATTTTATGTGGTCAAAGGAGTGTAGGAATTATTTGGATCAAAGAACCTCCTCAAAGAAATTAATGCTACTTTTCTTGTTCTTATCACTAAAGCCCCGGGGGTGGACTCGATGGAGCTTTTCAAACCTATTAGTTTATACAACTCCTTCTACAAGATAATCTCTAAATTCATCACAAGTAGAATTCTTAAGGTGCTATGTTCTATTATAGCTCACTAGTAGTTTGGGTTTGTGCTTGGAAGACAAATTCTTGATTCCATAATTGTGGGTCATGAAGTCATCCATTGATTATATGCTAGAAAAAGGGAAGGTTTCCTTCTCAAGATGGACTTGTCCAAGGTTTATGACTTTTTTGACTAGTTATTCCTACTCAGGGTTATTGGATCCTTTGGTTTCAATTTGAACACGTATAAGATTATTCATCAACTCATTTGCACTCCTCTGGCAGTTTTGGGACCAATGGCTCCCCATTGGATTTTTTTAAATCTTCCAGGGGTTTGAGACAAGGGGACTCCCTTTCCCCCATTATCTTCATTATTCTTGTTGAATTCCTTGGGAGACTTATCTCTGCCATTAGGAGCTCTATAGTTTTTAAAGGTATCAAGCCGTCATTTGGAACCACTGTCTTTTCCCACTACCAGTTTGTGGATGAAACCATTTTAGGTGGGGAGTCTTTTGTGGGTGAAGCTAGAGTGGTGAGGAACCTTCTCAACTCTTATACTAGGGCTACTGGTCAATCTATTGATTGGACTAAAATCTCTATCTTCTTCATAAACACTCCTGAGGAGAGACAAAGGAGAATTGCAGATATTCTGGGCTGCTACATTGATTCTCTTCCTTAAATTTATTTGGGTCTTCCTTTAGGCATTAAACCAATTGAGGCTTTCTAGAACAAACTCATTGATAGATTCAACAGGAAGTTGGCTGGTTGGAAAGGGATTTCTCTCAGCCAGTTGGTTAAATCTAGTCTAAAAATTCTTCCAATCTATGCTTTAAGTCTCTTCTCTATACTGGGTAAAGCAGCGGAGGTGATGGAAAGAATTCATAGAATATTTATCTGGTTAGGGACTGAAGATCATTAGAGACTCCCTCTTATTTCTTGGGACAAATTTTTTCTTCCTAAAAGAGGTGGAGGATTAGGTATTAATAGGATAAAACCTTTCAACAAAGCTCTCCAAGAAAAACAATTATGGCATATTTTCAATAGCAAGGGGGAATGGCGTGACATTTTTATAGATAGGTATCTTTCTAATAACTCCATTAACCATTTCTTTAGTTCAGATGATATTCTGAAAGGTTCTTATATTTGGAATGTCTTTCTCATTGCTAAGGATATTGCTAAATCTAAGGCTAAATGGAAAATTGGGAATGGTCAATCTATTAACTTCTAGAATGATAATTGGCTCCAATTGGGACCCTTGAGGGATTGTGAGTGTTTCAATATTTGGATGGCTGAGTGTATCCAAAAATAAGGTTCCTGGGTCTGTAATTATAGAGTGGGTAATGCCTAGGTGAACCTTTCCTCTATCTCTCGGGACCTAATTCCTCTTTTGATCCTTAATCTAGTTTCCCCATCCCCATCTTAGGATGCTCTAATTTGTGAAGGCTCTCCCTATTGGTGCACAAAAATGATGGATCAGATTTGGCCAACTAACAGGTATAAATTGATACCTCTGTAATTTTGGCTTAATCAAACAAAGGCTGATAGGCCTAAATCAACTTTAAACAACCAAATTCACTATATTTCTCAACTTCATACAAACAAAAAAGTTCCTCCAAAGGTGGTGAATGATCCTTTGAGGAAATCACAAATCTTCTGATAATCTCTACTCTATAAAACTTGACTAAAATGGATTATACTAAGAACTAAAAAGTAATGCTTTTGAAATAATGATTTAATGATCTACAAACTATAAATGAACTAATATAATAGTTTCCAATTAATGATTAGATCATTGCCTTCTAAATATTTGGGCTATAGAGTCAGAAAACCTTCAATCCTATGTACGATCAGAGAGGGTTTTAAAAAATTGCTTTAATAAGACAAGACCATCATTTCATAGGATTCCACTTAAATTATAATTCAAAACTGATTATACAACTAGTTCTATTGAATTTAGCTCTATTCAAGAGACCAATAGAAACATAAGAAAGACTTACACAGACCTTTCTATTAATATTCAAATTGTATAATGATTTTGAATTATAACACTTAGGGAATTTAACATAGTGAAACACTCTATTTAATAGAATACCTAAAAGACTAATTGAAATCATACAGATAACTTATAACTAGAAATAAAATAAATGAAGCTTATCTTTATAGATGCTGAAAAAATGGTACATAGAAGTTCATAGTTGCAGTTGTGACTTGAATCCTTCTCAAGAGTTTCAGAAATAATTTGTAATCTAATGACTGTGTGTCTTACCTCAATCCTGGTATCCGTATTAATATGTTTTTGAATGGATGCAAAAAAGCTTCAAATTGAGGTGTCGGTTCAAGAAAAAAACCAAATCACTAACTACAACCAAAAGTATAATTACAAGGTAAAATATTAACCATTTTGAAGGTTAATTTATTTAATTTATAAGTTCTTTAGTGATTCCTCTGTTTAAAATATCTCTCTTCCTTCATCCCGTAAAATAATCTTCTTTGAAACATTATTTGATGTGAAGACTTCTTGCACATAAGGTAAATTAATTAGATATCTAACCTTAGTCTTCATTAGGGTTTTTTGGAATAATCCTTTACAACATATTTTATCATTTGAATTAATCAACATGATAATATTATTTTAAAGAATAAATTACCCTAATAAGATATTTTATTTAGCAACTAAGGTAATTTATAGTTTTATCATGAGAGTAATTTAATGCCTTTTCTACATTATTTTCCTTTTAACAAATCGTTCAATTTTAACATTAGGGTAAAAGCATTATTTAATATATATCCAAATTTGATTCTATTAACAAAATTAATTTAATTATTTGGATATATATTCGGTACAAATAAAAATTGGTCGTAATGCACTTTATAAATCAATGCTACATTATAAAAGAAAAACATTATAACCAAATATGAAGGAAACTTAGCCCTAAAACAATATGTCTACATAGTCAATAATTTCTACTATAGGGTAAAGTAACCCTAAAATCATTCAATTTTATAAATTGAATTAGCTACATAGTGAAAGAAGCATGTGCATAAATCACGATAGTAAATATTTTCAACCAGCATATAAGGTGAAATACATAATTAAAAAATAATAATAAGAAAAAATAAACTCAACTACACTTATATACCCAAATAATTGATTTCCAAAATTACTGTAGGCTAGAAAACGTTCTAAATATATCTTTTCTCTTTTACCAATATTCCCAAGGAATACAATAGAAAAATTGGTTAGGGTAGGAAGGGTAGTTAGGATAGAAAAAGGGGTAGGTCGAGAGGTTGAGTGTTCAATTCCCTCTCCCCACTCTTTTCTCTTGGTAATGATTTTGAAAATAATGTCTTTATGCAAAAATAAATCATATTTCAAATTAAAAATATTTTGGGTAAGATATACTCCCCGTGTGAAAATTTCTTTGATTTTCTTACCTGCACATGAAAAGTGTAATAAATTAATTCCACTCCAAAACCTCTCAAGGAATAACATTAGACTAACTGGTTAGGGAGGGAATGGGTAGGTAAATAGGAAAAGAGGGTAGGCTTGAGAGGTCGAGTGTTCAACTCCCTCTCGCCACCTTTTGGCCAACATTATTATTATTGCTTTATAATTATTTTTTATTTCAAGAATATAAATACATTTAACACATTCAGATAAAATATTTAGGTTTTTCTCATAAATATAAAAATGGAACAATAACAATCATTAGGGCCTTTTTAATTGTTTAATTTTTGAAAATAGGGACATAATATAAAAATTAAAAATAAATATTTTACTTCCCTGATAATTTTGGATATATTTTGGCCTAAATTTTCAGGTGCCAATAGTGGTTCCAATTGGAGACATGATTCCATACCTAGACACATCGAGAATCCAATGTTCTCTGGAGAGAAGACCACTTGAAACATAATGTTAATATAATACCAAAAAATCATTCAACTCAACACTACTAACCATGATGAAATATTTATCAGAGTGCTCAATTTGGGGAAAAATTTAAATAAGATGAGAAATTACTTTTAAATATAAATAAATTTTGTAAGGCCATTTCACACGAATATATTTTCCCCTTAAAAAATTCAAATAAATGAACTATAAAGAAAATTAATAATGTTTTAACCTCCAAATGTCAAAACAATAAAATTCTTACCTCAATACTTACCTATTATTTGAAATGTATTACCTATTTAAATCTTCTCAAGAAAATCATTTGAATCCTTAGGCCCCACATAAAAATCATTGGCATAGCTTTAGCTTCTTGGGTGAGCATGAAATCCATTATCCCGATGTCCGATGGCATTAGTCAATAGATCTCATCGGCCATCTGTATAGCTAAACTCCAATCACACCAATTCCTTGATGGATTTACAGTTTCTGTAAATACATGGATGTTTCTACTGAGTTGTATGAGAAGATTTCATTGGTGTACAATGGATCTTCATCACCGTGCACCACCCACTGTTTGGTTCTGGTAGAACTCTCTGAATACCTCTACACACTACTAATATGTTTGAATTGGGCTTTAAATTTCATTGAATTTGTCCACTATTTCTGGATATATTCCAAGAATGTAAACCATCAAACGTAGAAAATATTCTATACTGATTACTTTGGTATTGTACATGTGTTTCTAAGAATGTCTACCAGTAGATTATTAGCATTCGATATTAATATCTGCTGGATTCATCAGATATTTGAACATTTTATAGCAATTATTATTCTTGCAGTTAACTCTAGCAGATAAAACAAAATAATAAAGCTCTATGTAGGTATATAAATATTTAGCAGAAAAATACTTTGCACTTAATGAGCTTCCATTCGTACTCCAATTTCTTTGTTCAATAATGATCCTCTACTATCTCCTTGTACTAACCATTTCAGTTGTAACTATCATTGATATTTGTTTAAAATATTTCCTGTCAGTCATTTTGTTCTTCACTAGTTCAGCCTGTAATTAATAAATCTGGGCTGTTTCAGACATGTTTTGACACCAAAAAGTGCTTAATTTCTTCTAAACAACACCCCCAAGTCATATTCAACATGGCTGGGAACATCTCGGGCACAAAAAATATTATTTTTCTTCGAAGTGACCCCAAAAACAAGCCTAAATAATTTGCACAGGAATAAAATTCTCTACTATTTGTATGATGTTTTAACAAGCTAGAAACAAGACAAAGTGTTATCTAGAATGAACTGGCATGTGAAATAAGCTCTGTATTCACTCAAAAAACATTGGCGAGTACTCTCCAACGCTTATAATCGCACATAATATAATTATGAAAAATTCAATATTAATATAATTTCAACATAATAATGTAACACTATAATATATAATTATATTCAAACTATTAATGTTAGGGTTGTACAATTCTCCAAGGCTTAAAAATATGAAAAAAAAAAATAGAGAGAATATACTTCCCTTGAAAGTAAGCACAAAGTTGTCCCTTCAACTCTCTGATTTGTTATATTTCTCAGCATATGGCATCAAATTCCCCATTTACTTCTCGGCATGAGTGAAGACTGATATCACACCACTAATGTAAAGTGCATATAAAACAAAATAACAAAATACTAAATTAAATGTATGCAAGAAATTGAATCTATTAAAATATCTGAAACAACTAAAAAATAATATAATGCACAAAGGATGAAACATCTCCCTAAGATACTATAATCAAATAGATGAACGCGAGTACTTTCCTCTATCAAAGACTTGGTTTTGACCAAGTAGGAACACGATCATTGTGAAGATATTACTATTGCTCAGATCATTATTTTGAACAATTTGATCATGACACCCTTTATGGACAAATGCCATCGGTGTCATCTGAACTGGAAATAAATTGTTGTAACTTCCTTTATATTTGATTTGATGACCTCTACTTCTGTAGTCACTTATCCAATGTATCCTTTGCCTAGTTGAAGATTCATTATATTCCAAATCCTTCCTTGTATCACATAGAGACTGACAAAGATTGCAAACTTCATAATAATGATAAAAATTTTGAATGCCATAAATCTAATTTTTCCCCTCATGTTGCAACACATTTTCTAATTTTACAACCTATGCTATTTATAGAAGATGATTTCTAATTTTATTATTTTTTGAACTCTCTCTCAATTAATTTTTGAATTTAGACAAAAGATGTTCATGAGATCTCATTTTTAACTCCTCATTACACAATGAATTATTATTCAGAGGATGATAGAAAATATAATTATTGAATACATCCTTCAAAAACTCATCTTCTTGACCCATAAGATCAAAATCTTTATCTGTTAAGACCTCCTCATGTACATGTAATTCATTCTACAATATTTTGTCTTCACTGTCGAGGAAATTTGGGGAATCTTTCATAGAAATATTTTCTTCTTTAAGAATTTTATCCTCTTGAGATTTACTTTCTATTTCATCAAATACAACTTGAATATGCTTATTCAGATGGGTATAGAAATAATGTGGACTATTCTTTTGAATATGTTTCTGGTACTCCATGTCCACTAAGTTTGAAATTTGTTCTGTACTGAGGAGATTTTTCTCTTGGTCATGATTCACAATGCATTCATTTTCTTCATCCCTGTCATGGAAAACAACAAGCTGGAACCATTGTTCAAACTTAGCCCATGATGAGATGCTATGTGAAGGCAATGAAATAAATGTTTGTCTTGCATAACCCTCCAATGACTTGGAAAACAATCCCATAGTATCACCTACTATATCAATTTCATAATCATCAAGAAATGTGTAAAAAACATCCAAATGATCAGAATCTTATTTATTACAATCTTCATAGAATTTAGGAAATCTCTTATGCAAATTTTGAAAACCATTCATTTGTATTGCATTTAAATTCTATAAGATCCAAAGGCATGAGGTCAATAGGGATAAATATGCTTCTAATCCATTTCTTAAACATGGTAATAAAATAATGAGATGAAATTTCATCTCCCCTCTGGATCTCCTCCCTCAGAATCCCCATTCTTCTTAAAATCTCATTTGGTTGTCTTTTAAATTCTCTAATCATTCCTTCATCCTTTTTCTCCAAAGAAATCAATCCTTGTGCAACAATATCCATAATTTCATCTTCCTGAGTTCTCTCTTCATGTTCAGGCATATCAGTATTTCTTGAACCAAGGTATGGGAATCAATTTTTATCGTCACTTTTGCCAGTAGGGCTATGATGGCTTGAATCTAGGAACTATTTACAAGAAAATTCTCATTCACCTGATTCAGATGGTGTCTTATGTGGCACATACAATATTTTCTTTTTTGAATTCTTATTTCTCTTCTTCGGTTTCAATTCAACAAAGGTATTATTTTTTAGAGATATTCTCTCTAACATAAGTTTCTCTCAATCTTTCCTGAAGCTGAAATTTAGAGTTTCCACCTCACTTTCTATGAGTAAATAAACTATTTTGAGTCCTCTCTCCCAGTAGAGTCTTACTAAATTTTACAACTATAACCAAATATTCTACAAATATCTTTCAGAGATAGTTGTCCCTAGCAAAGTCGCCAATTTGTTGGTGCCCAAAAATGATGGATCAGATTTGGCCAAGTAACAGGTATCAATTGATACCTCTGGAATTCCGGCTTAATCAAGCCAAGGCTAATAGGTCTAAATTAACATTAAAGAACCAAATTCTCTATATTTATCAACTGCATACACACAACAAAGATCCTCCAAAGATAGTGAATGATCCTATGAGGAAATCACAAATCTTTTGATAATCTCTACTCTATAAAACTTGACTAAAATGGATTATACTAAGAACTGAAAAGTAATGATTTAATGATCTAAAAACTATAAATGAACTAATACAATAGTTGTTAGGAATGAATTCTGAATATATCCTATGGGGGAGTATTCGTAGCCATTTTGTAGTAGTTGTTGTTGCATTCATGACTGTGATTGTCATTGATGTCAACACAGTGATCTACTGATGATTAGTAGAGAAGCAGACAGTGTTTGAGTTAGCGCACTTCAGATATTGAAGATGAAGCTATACAAAGTTGAGGAATTACTCTATGATGTTCTATAAGATCATGGTTAAGAGTGCATACATAAATTAATTTAGTCATGATAGTTATGAGGAAACAAGTGGAAGCATTATTCAAGCAGTGTTCCTGAGTAGCGGTTTGTGGAAATCAGATGATATCTCCTAATTGGGATTGAATCTAATCACGTGCAGTTATGAGGTAGTTGAAGATATGATTTGGTGATGTGGACATGAGTGCAAGATGCAAGGTCACATGAGTGAAGAATTATCTTAATTGGAAGCCGACAGTTTTGTGTAATTTTTATGTAATGTGTGGAAACTTTTATTTTGTAATTTGTATGCCGACTAATTTGTAATTACTTGAGTGTGGTATAAATGAAGGAATGTTTTCCTTGTTGTAATATGAATAATAAGTAGAAGTTTTGAATTGTATTTGAAAGTGAATTGTGAAAATGTGCAATACTTATTGGAAGAGGATATGCGAAGTATAGAGATCTAGTATTGAGATCTGAAGAAGCAGTTGGTGTGGTTTGGCCCAGTTAGAGGAGTATTGAATTTTTGAGATTAGTAATCTTTTGTTATTATTTTTTTGAGTAATACTAAGATTAGTTGGACAATGTGTTCAGTGATCTTACACCTGAAGTTGTTTGGGCAGTGGGTCGTTCTGTCTTCCATAACTCCTAACAAAGTTAGAATCTTTTAGCGAGGATTCAAAGTCTCCTAACATCTACTCATATGTACTTAATATATTTCATAAGACTCCTAACAAATTCCATCTTCTCATAAGAAAATTTCATATTAGTGCATCTTTTGTGGGCATCATTCTCACTGGGGTTTACTCTTTGATCAAGAGGTTCCCTAGTCAACATATCTTGTGTCATTGTGTTATTGTGCATGTATATCTTTCTATGGTTGTTGATTACATTGCTTACATGGTTAAAATCTATTAAAGTTAATAAAAGTTATTTTTATCTGATAATTGATTCACCCCCCCCCCCCTCTCAGTTATCTTCATCGACTTTACTTTCTAACAATTGGTATCAGAGCGGTAGGTCCTTGAAGGAAAAGTTTAACAACTTAAGGAGATCCATGGAGAATCATTTTAGGAAAGAAAGTGCTAAGTTTGATGGAGTAAATTTTGATAGCTGGAAAGAAAAGATGAAGACACATTTACTATTTAGGACCAGGTTATCGGTTAATCACAAAGAATCAGAAAAATATCATTGATGAGGATAAGATTGAAGAATGTACTAATGAAGAAAGAGATTTGTTCATGTGTAACATACTTGCCAGAGAAGCACTCTTGTCAGCCCTTCCGAAAAATGAGTATAGTCAGGTAAAATATGTAAAAACATCTCATGAAATTTGGTTAGCTTTACAATATACCTTTGAAGGTGATGAACATGCAAAGAAAGTCAGATTACATAATTGGATATGCACATTTGAAGATATAAGAATGATGGAAGATGAATCTGTTAGAAGCTATATTAGTAGAATGTCAGAGATTGTTGCAGGTATAAAATCTTGTGGAGGAACCAAGACAGAGAATGAAGTGATATGGAAAATTCTAAGGACATTGACTCTTGCATTTAAGTAGAAAACTCAGATGATTGAAAAAGTTATACCTTGTACTATGAACTTTACCAGAGAAACTCTTCTTGGAAGATTGGAAGTAGAAGAGATGAACCTAAGGCTATTAAGAGATTTACCTATAATGGAGACAACATTCAATACTCTTAGTGTTCGCCCTACTTTGTTAAGAAGCATCAGTGTAAGCAGAGATTATGCTAGCAGCAATAGATCTAGAAATGAAGAAGATAGGAAGATTGAAGAAGGTGTTGCCTTTCTTGTGAAAAGAGAACCAGACAGTAAGAAAATTTTTAAATGTTGGACTTGTTAAGAATTTGGTCATTTTGCATCTAAATGTCCTAAGAGAGTTAATAAGTATAGAAAGAACTTTAATCTTAGGAGCTCTAAAGAATGTTACTATGCAAATGATGAAGAACTTGAAGCTAGTTTGTAGAAATCCTTGAGTGAAAGTGATAATGAGAATGATGATATATGATTTGTAGCCCTAAAATAGAAATTAAGGAAGAAAAGGCTTTAGTTTCTCAAGTAGAAAAGAAAGTTGATTGGATCATAGATAGTGGTTGTTCACATCATATGACTAGAGATATGAAAAATTTCATAAATTTTAACAATTATGATGGAGGAGTTGTTAGAGTTGGAAACAATGCACCTTGTTTGATTAAAGGTATAGGATCTATTACTCTTGATGGAAAGACTAATACTGATGATGTTTACTTTGTGGATGGTTTGAAACATAATCTTTTGAGTGTTGGACAACTAGTTGATAAGGGATATCAGGTTTGGTTTACTCATAAAACTTGTGTAATCAAAGACAAGGATGGAAATCGGATTGGTACTATATCTAGACCCAGAGGTAATGTATTTTAGTTGAATCCTACTGATATGACATGCTTGATTACTAAGATTGATGATAGTTGGTTATGGAAATTTTTTTTTTGTCATATAAACTTTGATAACATTGTGAAAATGAGTACTACACTTGCAGTACGATATTTGCCTAAAATTATGAAGCCTACTAACATGATTTGCAAGGAATGTGTGATGGCTAAATAGAAGAGAAGCTCATTTCCCAACAAGAAGTTTACAATAGTAGAGAAGTTGGAAATTGTTCATATAGATTTGAGCAGTCCCACAAGGACTAGAGGATTCTATGGAGAAAGGTATTTTATGATTCTTGTTGATGATTTTACAAGAATGATGTGGATTGCATTTCTTAAAGAAAAATCTGAAGCATTTGATAAGTTTAAGATCATTAAGAACAAAGTTGAGAATGAATCTGGAATGAAGATTAAATGTTTGAGATTAGATAGAGGTGGAGAATTTACTTCAAAAGAATTTAACATTTTTGGTGAAGTGAATGGTATTAAGAGACAATTTTCAGCGCCTAGGACACTTGAACAAAATGGTATTATGGAAAGAAGAAATAGATCAGTGACTAAAGTGATACAAGCTATGTTATTTGAGAATGACTTGGTGAAGATATTCTGGAGAGAAGCAGTGAACACGATAGTGTAAACAATGAACATATTACAAATCAGAGTAGACACAGACAAGACAGCTATGAAATATGGTTTGGACATGCACCATCAATTAAGTATTTTAGAATTTTTGGAAGCAAATGTTATATTAAGAGAGATGATGACATTGGAAAGTTTGATCGTAGAAGTGATGAAGGTATATTTCTTGGATATTCATTGAAGAGAAAAGCTTATAGATGTTTTTGATAGATAAAAGAAACAAGAGGGTGTTGGCCCATGGTACAGAATGACTAGAAGCACATTAACAGCATATTAACAACACTAGTCCAGAACATTTCATTAGTAGTTTATCAGTAGAAAAAACAAGGTCTAATCTGCCTCTATAAAAAACAAACAAAATAATTCTTTTCAAAAAGATCGAACCAGAGTATCTTAAGCAAGTAGTTGTAATTAAATTAACAGTATCATGCCATGTAGGGCTAGACCATGAACTAGGAAGATTAACCTTAAAATAGGAAACCAACATAGAGAACTTAGGGCCATGCCCAATCAAAAATAAAAACCTCATAATTGCAGCAACATCTAGGATCTCCCACCCAGATGTTTGGACATCAGGGTCATGGCCCACTCTTCCTACAGGAATAGGAAGGGATCTTTATTGTCTTCGTTAGCCTCCAATTTGCCACCAACCATTTTTTCCTGCACAGTGCAGAGGGTCATAACTGAAGCATTCATGACCTTAACAGTAAACTTGTTAGTCATCATAATGCGGTGTTTGAGTTCCTACATGTCATGTTTGATGACATCTATCTCATTGTCCAAATTAGAGAACTTCAACTTAAGGGTGCCCTTAAACCTGTCATTGACATCCAGAGGCACAAAGTTGTGCTCGGTAGTGGGGAACTTGGTTTGTAGAGGGTTGAGAGGAGGAGTGGTACCAGTCCTATTTGAACTTAGGTGATCATCAGAAGAGCCCTTAATCGACTCAGTGGTATGATTGTCATTTTATGACAGGGACTTCTCCTTCGGAGCCGTTTCCTTGATTCTAGTTTTGCACTGCTCCTTAGCAATTCTATTAGATTGGAGGTGACCAAAGCCCCCTAAGTCCACCTCCAACTTGACCTAGCTATCAAATATGCTCCATTTTTTGGGCTTTCTTTCAGTCTCAAGGGTACTGTCAGACTCCTTCAAATCTTTAGTATCTAAGGACTCAGAGACATGGGATTCTTCAAGCTCCTCCACCCTTTTGAAAGGCTTTTTCACACATCTTTTGTGGCTTTTATCATCTTTAGGGACAAGATCTATCTCCTGGATTTCACGGATAGGGTGGGAGGTGGAACGAGTGGGATTGTTGGTTTTTTAAAGGGAATCCTATTGGGTGACCTCTATGATAACCGGGGGAGGTTGGGGTGGTGGGTAGATAGCCTTATGGAAGTGATAGAGATAGAGAAAGAGATCCTAATGGAGAAGAGGGGTCAATTTTTTAGGGTTTTCCCTAATATCCAAGATATTTCTTTCAATGGAATGAAGGAGGTAAAACGTAATGGATATGAGGTCCCTATTTCTGATGTGATTGAGAAAAGGTAAATGGTAATAGTAGAACGCCGTAAATTTACCTTCTAGGGTGAAATACTTCATTATAATGAGGCACAACTTGGGCCACAATTCTAGAAGCTCCTTGTAGTTGAAACCCCCTGACTTCTTCATAGGTTTCTCCCCCACTCTAAAGAATTGGTTGAGGCTAGTAGGGTCTGGCATCCTACTAGTTTTTTTATACTTTCTTCCATCCAAAGAGAGCCTCGTTGCCTTAGAAATGACCTCCTCATCAATCTGGAAGTGGATGCCCCCAACAAAAACTTTCCTATTGTTCCAGGATGAGATAAACTACTTGGATATTTACTCATCATGTCCCCCCTTCATGCGCTCCATGAAACCCCAGATACCATTCTCTTTACAGTAGTGGGTCACCAGAGAGTAAGAGGTGAAAGAAATATCATTTTTATTCGGTTCAATGCATAATGTATTGCCTCCCATGTCGATAATCTCCTTATCCTATGCCAGAATTTCCTGAGAATCAAAGGGCTGAGCTTCATGAAAAAGAGGATAAAATGAGTTGTTTTGAATTAGATGTTTTGAGAGAAAATTATACTCAAAAGGTTGTCCTTGGGTGGTTTTTTGGGGGCCGAGTGCCATACAAAAATATCCATCAGATCTCCAGGCACCATAATTAGTAGTTATGCCAGAGTTGCACTTAGTGTCCTTGTTAGCCAAGAAAACTTGTTAATGTAGACAGCTATCTTTCCACACGTATTCGCATGAAAGGAAATTATGATCCTTTATGGGGTTTTGGGCATTCTTATTCATAATCACAAAAATCATCAACTTATGTTGACACGTAATCAAGATAGGGCCTTTAGCGAGGATGACAACTGGGCTCATTTTAAATATTGGTGGTATCATTTTTTTCCCCTCTGATCAGTTGTTGAGTTACCTTAGGTAGTTCGCTGACCACCTTCCAATTACTTAGTTTGATTTGCTTGAGACCAATAGCAGCCATCAAATCCACCACCACATTTCCCTCTCTATACATGTGGGATATAGTCTTGCATTGGAGATTGTTGATGAGCTCCCAGATTTCTAACATAATGGAGTTAACACACCACCCCACATTAGCTCTTCTTTTGATAGCCTCCACCACCACTTTGGAATCTCCCTCAATTTATAGCAGTCTCGTGTTCATTTGGATGGAAAATTTAATCCCCCATAGAAGAGCCATGCCCTTGGCTTGATTGAAAATGCAATTATTGAGCGGCCCTGCATAAGCCAAGAGGAAAGTGCCATTATGGTCTCTTAGGAAACCTCCCCCCTGGGCAAGATTAATAGCCACTCCATTGAAGTTTAATTTGGTCTAGCCTCTGAGCGGGTTAGCCCATCTGGTAGCTTTTCTAGCCATTAACTTGGAGTCATCAAACTTGGAGAAGCCAGTCAGTAGGTTTGATTTATCTGCCATATTGATTTCCCAGGTAGAGGGTGGTCCTGAGGGGATTTTACACTTAGTCATGCTAGCGTTCTTGCAAAGGAGCTTGGTCCCAACATAGAGGCAAGTCTCAGGTGGGTTACTAGACTCCCTGAATATCCTATTGTTCCTTTCCTTCCATATAGTCTAGCAGATGTGAGGAGGCAGAATACACCAAAGGAGCTAGAGTAGGGGATGATTGGAGGGGGATCTCGAGTTTGTGAACCGGTGGACATCATTACCCAAAGCACACAAGATTCCTAACTTGCCAATGACTTCTTGCCAAATGTTAGCGGCATAATCATAGTGTATGAATAGGTGGTTCACCATTTCCTCCTTTTTGCATAGGACGTACCTGCTTACCATGAAAAAACCCCTTTTATAAGGTTGTCCTGAGTTAAGGATTTACCATGCATAAGGGTCCACTAGAAGAAATTAATTTTTGATGCGAGCTAAGGGATCCACACCTTTGACCATTCCCCTAGATTATTCTCTTCCTTTAGAAGTAGGTTGTAAGAAGTTCTAACCAAGAAGGTACCAGCTTGGATAGGGGCCCAAATGATGGAATCTTGGCCACTAAGACTTGGGATTTTGATATTCCTCAAGATTTCCATGAGCTCATTAGCCAAGTATTGAAGATCTGATCTGTCTCTAACAAGATTAGATATATTCCTCCAATTCTAGAAAAGTAGTTGGAAGTTCTATTGCCAAGGACAGGCCTGAGGTAGTCCATGAGGGGGTTGAATCTAGTACCAAGGTTAGGGCAGTTTAGAATCCAATAGTCATTCAAGAATCTAATGGATCTCCCATTTCCAAGATTCCAAAAAGTACCTTTAGATAGAAAGGTTTTGCATTTGCAGATGTTCACCCAAAGTTTGGAGCCACTGGGGAGGTCATTATCATGATACACCATCCCATAGGGATGTCCTTGAAGGTACTTAGCTTCCATTATCTTGCACCAATCCGCTTTCCTTTCTATGAGTTTCCAGGCCACTTTCATGGTAAGAGATCTATTCATCAAGCCAATTCTCCTCAGGCCCAAACCACCTAGACTTTTCAGGAGATAGACAGTATCCCAATTGACCAGGCACATCCTCTTGTTTTCTTCAGAGCAATCCCACAAGAAAGTTATCTGAATTTTTTCTAATCTGTCCACCATGTTTCTTTTGATCTTGAAGAGAGACATAAAGTAGACCAGGATCCCCTGGAGAGTGGAAGCCACCAATTAAAGTTTACTAGTGTTGCTTAGGATCTTCCCTTTCTATCCAAGAAGTTTCCTCTGGGTTCTTTCTAGGATGGAGTTCCAAAATTCTTGGGACACCTCTTTAACTGTGAGGGGGAGGCCAAGGTAGGTAGAAGGGAGAAAAGCTGACTAGTAGCCCAGAATTTGAAGCACTATGTTTTGTATCTCCCTAGGAGCATTGAAGAAGAACATTCAACTTTTTTGATAGTTAATACACTATCTTGAAGCCCAGGCATAGTTTTTCAAAATTTGTTTCCACTATCTGGCCTCAATCATCGAAGAAAACCCAAAGAGGAAGGTGTCATTGACAAATTGCTCCAACATAACCTAATGTAGAGTGGAAGTAGGTTTGAAACCTTTAATTCTCCCCATGGAGGATAGCATAGTCAAATTCCTGCTGAGGACTTTAGCCACCATAATAAATAGGTAGGGGGAGAGAGGATCTCCCTGCCTGAGCCCCTTTTGTGGTTTAAAGAAACTACCAGGGGTGCCATTGACTAAGATAGAGAAGCTCATAGTTCAATTACATTCATGGATAATGTGGACAACCATTTCATTAAATCCCATCCTAGCAAAGA
Source organism: Chamaecyparis obtusa (assembly GCA_027943335.1). Lineage (NCBI taxonomy): Eukaryota > Viridiplantae > Streptophyta > Pinopsida > Cupressales > Cupressaceae > Chamaecyparis > Chamaecyparis obtusa. The sequence continues at coordinate 123,124 of BSBK01007953.1, forward strand.
TTTTTAGCAAAAATGACCAATTAAATTTATCATAGGCTTTAGAGATATTGAGTTTGAAGGCCATACCTGGAACATTCCTCCTATCCATAGAGTGTGTTGGGCCTTTTTTCCGTCATTGCAAAATCTTATAAAATGGCTTCCTCCCTGCAAATGTTTCATGGTTAGTGTCCTGCCTTATGCTCTTTATTGTTGTTGCCTTGCTTCAGTCCATACTGCATCTCCTAATGTGCAAAACCCAGAAAGTTATTAAAATTTTGAGGTCCGCGGGAAACATTTTTAAAAAAATTCAGCCACAGTGTCAAAAACATGCAGTGTTTTTGAAAACTCATGTTGTTTTCGACTTCCCTGTTATCTTTCAGTCTATCATTATTCCTATGTGTTTTTGACCTTTTGTCAAAAACTTGCACTATTTTTGACCCTTTGCCTTCAAGCTTTTATGCACTTGTCTTTTGGTGCCTAAAACTTTGTGTGTTTTCGACTATGTCTTAACTGCGCAAGTCTGACATTGATGGGTGGGCCAGTTTCTTCAAAGCGGCAGAGGAAGGAGATCAACGGTCGGCATGTGATCACATGGAATATTCTTTCCCCATGCGATCATGCACCTGCCATTGATTTTATTTGTTCCAGGCGTCTCTTCGGTGAAGTGGGCTTGGTGTCAGAGGGGGGATAGATGGCACATCCTTATTGGCTATCACATGGCCGCATGTCAAACTTTTTTGACATGCGATCATGCAACCACTTGCCATCTATCCGCATGGGTCCCGACTCTTCACGATAATGGTTGTTGTTTGGTGGTCTGAGGTGGTGATGTGGCAGCCTGCGATTGGTTGTCACATGATCACATAGCCCAGTTTTTGGCTATGTGACCATGTGACTGCTTGCCATGTGTCCCTGGGGCCCATCGGTAGAAAGGTGGTGGTTACAGTTCCGTGGTCCCAGAGGTGGTTATGTGGTGGCCTTTGGTTGGCTGTCGCATGGTCATATAGCCCAATTTTTGGCTATGCGATCATACGACTGGGTGCCACATGGTGTTGGGGCCCGATGGCAGATGGTGATGTGCTATGTTCTGATTGGTGCCAGTGTGCCAGGTGGCCAAGGGTTTGCAGGTGGGTCCTGTGGCATGTGTGACTCAGTGGTTGCAGCGAGTAGTGGCATGACACGTGGCATGTGGCGGGCCAAGGTTTAAGCAGTGGCAGTGTTCTATTGGCTGGTGGGTGGTGATGAGGTGGTCTCATGGCCTTGTCACATGATCGCAAGGGCCATTTCCATGGCTTGCGATCATGCGAAAAACTAGTTGCGGTGGCGGTTGTGGTGATGGGTGCGGTGGTGGTTAAGGTTCGCGGGCTGTCGCATGTTCGTATAGCCCATTTCTGGGCCATACGATCATGTGACCAAACGTAAATTATTGCCCATTTCCTGTGGCGGTGAGGTTGCGATAGCACGATTGCATGACTGGAGGTGAACGGTCAAGAAACTTAAAGCCCACGAATTGCATGGTGACTGTTTGCTTTCAAATTTGAATTTCTGAGAACTTCCAATGACCAGAAAGTGCCATTTATGGAATTCATTATAGAAGTGACCCTGTTCGGTGAGAAATGACTGATTTTCTAGCCATTTCTTGACTTGGTTGGTAAAGGCTATACCCTAGTTATCTGTAGCTTGTTGCAACCCATTTTGGGTTCTCATGGCAGCTAGTGGTATAAAGTATCAAATTTTTTGACTTGTTGAGGGTTCCATTCTTTTGGTTCCTGTGGGAAGTAGTAAGTTCTGTCACATTGTAGGAGGCTGAATAGAATTTCTTTGCATCGTTTGCAGGTTATTGAAGTGGTATTTTCATTTTCTGGTATAGACATGTACATGATTCATCAAACTTAATAAAATTGTTTCAAGCTTTCAAGTCTCTCCTTGGTGTCAATCTTATGAATCTTGGATTTTCTGATCCATTGCATAGTTTTCCCTTTGCATATGTTCTTGTCTTTAGTTCTTGGTCTAGGATCAGGTGAAATATACTTTAGAGGGGACATAGATTCAGTTTGGTTGTCTACAGAAGGATCTTATAAGTAGTGGATGGGCTGAAATAGTTCTATCTATGGCTGAGTCTTTGACAATAGTTGGTTCATGTTTCTATACTTGCATTTGATGATTTTCCCAATGGATAATGGCACTGATCAAGGAATAGTACATTCAATTGAGTTCAGTGTTTGATGGGTTTGGGCTATTTTTTGCATCTTTATATCAATATAATTTTCATTGTGGTGGTAGCAGTAGGAGTTCCTTTCTAGTCTTCAGACTCATTCTGTGGAAATGGGGCTGTTTGTATATGAATTGGCTTCATTGGGGTACAGGTTACCTGAAGGGGTTTGAGGGCTATTCCACACTAATATGTCTGCAGGCCTTTTATTCACCAAAAGGATGGCATGAGTGTGTAGATAAGGCAATACCCACCTGAGTGAATGTGGAGCTCAAAGAAGAAGGAGGATTTCTCTCTATCTTCATCATTTGGTTTGTTTTTCTTGTCAAGCTTGAGAGCCTAACCTGTGTTTCAAGCCCAACCATTTCATTCAAGTTTGGTCCTACAAGAAAAAGAGCCAACAGAGTGGATGATTTCATGAGTGGATATGGCCACATCAAGGATCTATCTTCCTAGAACAAAACCTTTCTGAGTAGTGCTAATAATCTTATCTAGCAGGGTCTTCATTTTGTTGACCAAGATCTTAGTGAGAATCTTGTAGAACATATTGCAAAGGCTAATGGGCCTAAAATCCAACATAGAGGTGGGGTTGTCATGCTTAGGGACTAACACAATAAAGGTTTTATTATGTTGTCTTAGGAGTCACCTTGTTCTAAAGAAATCTCTACTAGCATAGGTAACATCAAGTCCCACAATATCCCAGTATTCCTGAAAGAAGGCCGGGGGGCAACTATCAGGTCCCAAGGCTTTGTAGGCTCCCATAGTGAAAATCATAGTCTTGACCTCCTCATTGGACACATGTTTTGTGAGATGGTCATTATCACTATGAGTTACAGCGCTTTGGATGTGGTCCAAGAGTTGATTTTGGGTGTTGACTTGGCACATTTGTCCCTCATTTGAATATAATCCCTTAAAATAGTTTACTGCAACCTGATTGATTTTGTCCTTCTCTATAACTTCATTCCCTCCCTCATCCCTAAGAGCATTGATGGTCTTTCTTCTTTTGTGATTATTGGCAGACCTATGGAAGAAGGTCATGTTTCTATCCCCTTAAGAAAGACACTATATTCTGGACCATTGCTTCCAGTAGATTTTCTCATTTTTTAGAGTTTTCTGCCATTTGTGTCAAGTTGATTCCTCTTCTACCTATATATGGGGTGGGGGGCTTCCTGTATCCAATTGGGCCTGGAGGGGCTCTAAGGTTTTAGTCAGTTCCTTTTTCTCTTTATGGAAATCACCAAAGTTATGTTTACTCTAGCCCTTGACCTCTCTTTTGATAATTTCCAGTTTTTGTGCAATCCTGAACATGGCAATGCCTTTGATGTTAGTTGCCCACTAGGATTTCACTTGATCTCTAAAGGAGGGGTGAGAGCACCACAAATTTTGAATCTAAAGGGGGCCAAACCAAATTTAGGGGAGTCACACCAATAGAGAAGGAGGGGGTTATGATTAGAAGTAGTTTTTGGGAGGGAGGACAAGGTGGAGGTCAAGTAGAGGTCCCATGAAGAGGTAGCAAGGAAATGGTCAAGCCACACTTGGATGAGATGGGATCCTTTCCTATTGTTGGTCTAAGTGAAGGGGTTTCCTTTCAGAGCAATGTCTACAAGGTTGGTGAAGGAGATAAAATGTGCTAGGTCCCCCATACTATCAGAGTAATCCATTAATCCACCACATTTTTCTGAGGGGTAAAGAGGGGTGTTGAAGTTTCCAGCCAATAAGTAATTATCAGAAGTGTCTTGGTCTATCCAAAAAGAAAGGTCATTCCAAAGGGAAGCCCTACCAGACCAAGTATTAGGGGCATAAATATTGAATAGGAGCCACTCAAGCCCTTTCTTCCAAAAAGTAACAGCAAGGAAGTTTGGAGAGGAGGCGAGCAGGTGGCCAGTGACAGTATTGGGGTTCCACAGTGTAGCAATGCCCACAGAAGCCTCAGAAGCTTCAGAGTAAAGAAAAGTATCTCTCGGCTAGAGATTGGAAGCCAGGGTTGAAAAATTACTAGTAGACATCTTAACTTCTTGGATAAGTAGAATATCCAACTTATGATAAAAAATGTAATGTTTAACAACACTTTTCTTAAGGGAGTTGTTTAAACCCCTAACATTCCAAGAAAAACAAATCATTTCTTACTTTTAAAGCTTGTTTCTAGGATTTTCTACCTAACTGCAGCAACATCCCTTGTAGTCCCTCTTGATCTCCTGGTGTGATTTGACGGCTTTCCTCTAGGTGTCTCCACCCCCGTGTCAGCCTTCTTTGGCTTGATTTTCTTTCTTTGTATTTTCCATTCCCTGACATCTTCCTCCACACAACAGTCTGCATCCAGAGAGTTGGAAGATGAAGGGTTGTTCTTTTTCTCCAGCTGTGGGGGAGGTTTTGAATCAAATTTGGGGGATTTTAGCTCAAGAGAAACCACAATGGTAGGCTATTCCAACACAATATGGCTAATATCACTCATCTTCGAGGAGGCCACTGGGGGGTTTCTCCAATGGTTCCATTGGTAGGGTTTTTGCCTCCTCTATTGGCAGAGGTTTCAGAGAACCAAGTTCAGGTTGCACCACTTCATTCTCTAGAGGGGAAACTATCTTGTGTTCTTCTAACACCTGGTTTTCCCGCTCTGGTTTTTCCATCGCATCAGCCACCGGGGGTGGGCAATTCTTCTCCTTTTCCTCTTCTTCTATCAAGGGTGGAACCTCAATGATTCCTTTATCCTTGTTCCCTTTTTTGGTTCCTGACTAGGGGGCCTTACAAGTATCACTAGAATGACCTTTGCTATCACATTTATGGTAGAAGAGAGTGGCATTTTCATACACCAGCACTTGGGTCCATCTACCTAGTTTGGATTTTAAAATGATAAAGTTGGGTAGGGTTTTGTTCGGGGTGACATTCACATAGAACCTTGTGAACACCAACCTAGATTTAGAGCGGGTTACCTAGTCTACAGTGATAAACATGCTAAAGGAGTCACCTATCCATTAGAACACTTTCTCATCCCAATATTCTAATGGGAGACCAGGGAGCCGAACCCAAACCGGGGCCATTCTAGTCAGTTTCATCACTAAGTTGAACCTGGGTTTCCATTTTGCTAGGACCAAGAAGTGCTTCCCATAGACCCACAACCTTGATAGTACAAAATCTAGGTCCTCCAAAGTGGTGAACTTGAATAGGAAAATCCCACCCAGCATAGCAGAAACAAGGAAAGATCCTTTAATCTTCCACTGGGCAGACGCCCATTTTCTAACCATTTCGATGGTAGGTCAAAAGTTAAAGAATCAGCCTACTAGAGCCAATTGGAAATCTGCTATCATTATATTGACCATAGAATCTGGAAGTGAAAGTTTGACACCTTCCTCGGTCTAAATGAAGTCCACCAGGATTGCCTCCAGAGATTGTTGGGCTTCACCAACAAGGGCCCCTTTCCAGCTAGATTTTGGGGGGATGAAGGGGCATCAGCAAAGGAGGACACCTTTTGGATACTCACTGTTGACTCTTTCATCAGGTTCATGACAAAGGTATTCACGGGACCAACATGGGGTCTATCGGGACCAACAGGGGGCCTATTGGGGGGAAGATTCTCCCCCAGGGGATGCGGGCATGGAAGCCTGTAGTTTGAAAATGGAGCTTTGGGTGGGAAGTTGTAGAACATGAGATTGAGATATATAAAACATATGAAAGGATTATAGACATTACAATAAAATAACTAAGACTATTGTTGAGAGTGCAAATGTTAAAGTTGATGAAAAGTTCAAAATTCAGGAAAGAATGCTTGATTATGAATCAAATGAAGGAACTCATCCTAGAACTAATCCAGAGATTACTGAATTATTATATGAAACTAACAGTGATTTGTTGAATGAAAGCTACAGTGAAGAAATCATTGAAGAACCTACAAAAGAAACAAGAAGTGAGATAGTGACACCTAACATGAATCTATCAAGGGATCATCCTATTAAGCAGATTATTGGAAGCATAGAGAAAGGAGTTCTGACATGAAATATGGTACAAGAATAGTTTTGTTTGATTTCTCAAATTGAACCTAAATATACTAGTGAAGCATGTGAAGATGAACATTGGATTAAAACTATGAAAGAAGAACTAGATCAGATTGAAAATAATGAGACATGGGAATTGGTCCCTAGACCTAAAGATAAGAATGTTATAGGAACAAAATGGGTATTCAGAAACAAGATGAATGAACAAGGAGAAGTAGTAAGGAAAAAAGAAAGATTGGTATGTAAAGGATACTCACAACAAGAAGGAATTGACTATGAAGAAACTTTTGCACCAGTAGCAAGAATTGAAGTAGTAAGAATGTTTTTGGCTTATGCAGCTTACAAGAAATTCAAAGTGTATTAGATGGATGTGAAGTTAGCATTTTTGAATGGATAATTGGAAGAAGAAGTCTACATTGAGCAACCTAAAGGTTTTCCTTTAACTCAAGAAGGAGATATGGTATGTAAACTAAAGAAAGCTTTATATGGACTGAAGCAAGCAACTAGAACGTGGTATGCAAGATTGGATAAGTATTTGATAAAGTTAGGATTTACAAAAGGCACAACTAATAGCAACCTATACACAAAGGATATTGAAAATGGTTTGTTGGTTGTTATTTTCGTTGATGATATTATCTTTGGAGGAGAAGATGAAGACAGTGATAAATTCGTAGATGAAATGAAGACTAAATTTGAAATGAGTATGATTGGTGAAATGAAATATTTTTTAGGATTGCAGATAATACAAAACAATGATGGTATCTTTGTAAGTTAGACAAAGTAAATGAATGATTTATTGAAGATATTTAGAATGGAGAACTATAAACCAGTTGGAACACCTATGGTAATGGGACACAAGTTATCTAGCATGGATAAGACTCCTGCAGTGGAACATAAAAAGTACAGATCTATGATTGGAGGATTGCAATATTTGACTCATACAAGACCTGATATATCACATGTAGTTGGAATTGTAGCAAGATTTCAAGATGAACCTAGAGAATCACATTATGCAGCAGTAAACAGGATACTGAGATACTTAAGTGGCACAATTGAGTATGGATTGCGGTATGAAAAATCTGATGATTTTACCCTATGTGCATATACAGATGCTAATTGGGGAGGTAGTGTTGATGACAAAAAGAGCACTAGTAGTGAAGCATTTTTCCTTGGAGGAAGATTAGTTTCTTGGATAAGCAAGAAGTAGAATTGTATTTCAAAGAGCATAGTAGAAGCAGAGTATGTAGAATCAGCAAACAATTATAATCAGATAATTTGGATTAAGCAAATGCTGAAGGATATTGGAATAAAATTTGTTGAGCCTATTATTATAGATTGTGATAACACCAGCATAGTTAGTATGTCTAAGAACCCTATGTTACACTCTAAGACAAAGCATATAGAGATAAAATATCATGTAGTGAGAGAGAAAGTGGTAGAGAAAGAAGTTAGACTTGAGAATATAAGCACAAAGGAGAAGATTGCAGATATATTTACAAAACCTTTGCCTAAGGATACATTTGAGTTTCTGAGAGGTATGCTTGGGGTTATGCCCCAGCCTACTTTTGAGAAGTGATGCAGATTTTTGCATCCATCTAGTGGTATATGATCCATATCTTTCTCCTGGACTAGATGGTGGTACTTCCTCTATCCAGGAGTATGTGTATCTGAGCTGAGTCATGAGGACTCTAGTGAATGTATTTTCTGAACAATGTCTTTTGACATTGAAGTTGTTGTTGATATTATGATGAAACATCTATCATTGATGTCAATGGGGGAGAAGTATACATGAAAATTCAACTATTGGAGAGAATTGAATAGGAAAACAAAGCAAGATTTGATTGATGAAGAGGATTCAAAAGCATTTTCAGAGCAACAATGTTGCAGTGTTGGTATTCATGGAACTTGGATGGTTTTTCATCTATGTTACCATCAATACCAGTGGGCGATATTGTTAGGAATGAATGCTAAATATATCCTATGGGGGAGTATTCATAGCCATTTTGTAGTAGTTGTTGTTGCATTCATGACTGTGATTGTCACTGATGATTAGCAGAGCAGCAAATAGTGTTTGAGTTAGCGCACTTGGGATATTGAAGATAAAGCTATGTGAAGTTGAGGACTTACTCTATGATGTTCTATAAGATCATGGTTAAGAGTGCATATAGAAATTCCTTTAGTCATGACAATTATGAGGAAATCAGTGGAAGCAGTATTCAGGCAGTGTTCCTGAGTAGCAGTTTGTGGAAATCAGATGATATCTCCTAATCGGGATTGAATTTGATCATGCGTAGTTATGAGGTAGTTTAAGACATGATTTTGGTGAGGTGGACATGAGTGTAAGATCTGAGGTCGAATGAGTGAAGAATTATCTTAATTGGAAGCCGACAGTTTTGTGTAATTTTTATGTAACATGTGGAAACTTTTATTTTGTAATTTGTATGCCGACTCATTTGTAATTACTTGAGTGTGGTATAAAGGAAGGAATGTTTTCCTTGTTTTAATATGAATAATAAGTAGAAGTTGTGGATTGTATTTGAAATTAAATTATAGAAATGTGCAATACTTGTTGGAAGAGGATATGCAAAGTATAGAGATCTAGTATTGAGATCTGAAGAAGCAGTTGGTGCAGTTTGGTATAGTTAGAGGAGTATTGAATTGTTGAGATCAGTAAGATTTTGGTATTATTCTGTTGAGTAATACTAAGATCAGTTGGACAGTGTGTTCAATGATCTTACACCTGAAGCTGTTTGGGCAGTGGGTCCTTCTGTCTTCCATAACTCCTAATAGAGTTAGAATCTTTTATCAGGGATTCAAAGTCTCCTAACATAGACTCATATGTACTGAATGTATTTCATAAGACTCCTAATAGATTCCATCCTCTTAGAAGGAACTTTCATATTAGTGCATCTTTTGTGGGCATCATTATCACCGAGGTTTAGTCTTTGATCAAGAGGTTCCCTATTGAACATATCTTGTGTCATTGTTTTATTGTGCATGTATATCTTTATATGGTTATTGATTACATTGCTTACATGGTTAAAATCTATTGAAGTTAATAAAATTTTTATTTATCTGATAGTTGATTCACCCCCCCTCACAGTTATCTTGGTGGACTTTACTTTCTAACAACAGTTTTCAATTAATGATTAGATCAGTGCCTTCTAAATATTTGGGCTATAGAGTTAGAAAAACTTCAATCCTATGTACGATTAGAGATGGTTTTGAAAACTTTCTTTAATAAGACAAGACCATCATTTCACAGGCTTCCACTTAAACTATAATTCAAAATAGATTGTACAACTACTTGTAGTGAATTTAGCTCTATTCAAGAGACCAATAGAAATAGAAGAAAGACTTACACAAACCTTTCTACTGATATTTGAATTGTATAGTGATTTTGAATTATAACACTTAGGGAATTTAACAAAGTGAAACACTCTATTTAATAGAATATCTAAAAGACTAATTGAAAGCATACAAATAACTTATAACCACAAATAAAAGAAATGGAACTTATCTTTATAGATGTTGAAAAAATGGTACATAAAAGTTCATAGTTGCAGTTGTGACTTGAATCCTTCTCAAGAGTTTCAAAACTAGTTTCTAGTCTAATGACCATGTGTCTTACCTTAGTCATGGTATCCATATTAATATGTTTTTGAACGGATGCAAACAAGCTTCAGATTGAGGTGTCGGTTCAAGACAAAAATTGAATCACTAACTGCAACCAAAATTATAATTACAATGTAAAATATTAACCGTTTTGAAGGTTAATATATTTAATTTATAAGGTCTTTAGTGATTCCTCTATTTAAAATATCTCTCTTCCTTCATCTGGTAAAATAATCTTCTTTGAAACATTATTTGATGTGAAGACTTCTTGCACATATGGTAAATTAATTAGATATCTAATCTTAGTCTTCATTAGGGTTTTCTGGAATAATCCTTTACAACATATTTTATCATTTAAATTAATCAACATGATAATATTATTTTATATATCAATTTCCCTAATAAGATATTTTATTTAGCAACTAAGGTAATTTATACTTTTATCATGAAAGTAATTTAATGCCTTTTCCACATTAGTTTCCTTTTAACAAATGGTTCAATTTTAACATTAGGGTAAAAGCATTATTTAATATATATTCAAATTTGATTCTATTAATAAAATAAATTTAATTATTTGGATATATATTTGGTACAAATAAAAATTGGTCGTAATGCACTTTATAAATCAATGCTACATTATAAAACAAAAACATTATAACCAAATATGAAGGAAACTTAGCCCTAAAAAAATATGTCCACATAGTCAATAATTTCTACTTTAGGGTAAAGTAACCCTAAATTTATGCAATTTTATAAATTGAATTAGCTACATAGTGAAAGAAGCATGTGCATAAATCACCATAGTAAATATTTTCAACCAACATATAAGGTGAAATATACAATTCAAAAATAATAAAAACAAAAAAAAAAACTCAACTATACTTATTTACCCTAATAATTGATTTCCAAAATTACTATAGGGTAGAAAACATTCTAAATATATCTTTTCTCTTTTACCAATATTCCCAAGGAATACAATGGAAAAATTGGTTAGGGTAGGATGGGTAGTTAGGATAGAAGAAGGGGTGGGTCAAGAGGTTGAGTGTTCAACTCCCTATCCCCACTCTTTTCTCTTGGTAATGATTTTGAAAATAATGTCTTTATGCAAAAATAAATTATATTACAAATTAAAAATATTTTGGGTAAGATATACTCCCTGTGTGAAAATTGCTTTGAATTTCTTACCTACACATGAAAAGTGTAATAAATTAATTCCACTCCAAAACCTCTCAAGGAATAACATTAGACTAACGGGTTAGGGAGGGAATTGGTAGGTAAATAGGAAAAGAGGGTAGGCTTGAGAGGTCAAGTGTTCAACTTCCTCTCGCCACCTTTATGGAAAACATTATTATTATTGCTTTATAGTTATTTTTTTTATTTCAAGAATATAAATAGATTTAGCACATTGAAATAAAATATTTAAGTTTTTCTCATAAATATAAAAATAGAACAATAACAATCCTTAGGGCCATTTTAATTGTTTAATTTTTGAAAATAGGGAAATAATATAAAAATTAAAAATAGATATTTTACTTCCCTGATAATTTTGTATATATTTGGGCCTGAATTTTGAGGTGCCAACACTCCCGATGGGGCTTTCATAGTTTCTTCTACCTATTCTTTTAAGATGTATTGGGAAGCCATACCTATCTAGGCTAAAGCCTAGTTCCCTTGCCTTATTTCCAAAATTAATGTCTTCTTCTGGCTTTTGCTTCAGAACCACATCCTCACTGTTGATAATCTTATTAAGATAGGTTTCCAGATCCCTAACAGATGTGTGTTGTGTAGATGCCAAGATGAGTATGTGGATCACCTATTTATCCATTTCCCTTATGTTAACAAGATCTGGCAATATCTCCTCTCTTCTCTTGGGTTGTCCTGGTGTTTTCCCTCATCTTTCCAAGACCTTTTTGGTCAATGCGTCCTTCCTATTAAGAACACTAATTCTCACAGATTCTGCTCTTGGGTTCTCCTACATCTCTATTGCAGATTGTGGAAAGATCATAACAATCGTATTCTCCATGATTGTTGTGCTCCTCTAAATATAATCTTTGAAAAGATCCACCATGCTTTAAAATAAAACTTTATTTTTTTGTGGCGTGTTAGCATGTGCACAAAATTTTTATGGCTTCATTGTCTTTCCCCTGGTCTCTATATCATTTTTCATGTCCAAGAAGGAAGAAGACCATTGTACTCATTTAGAGAAAATATTTATGAGGGCTTTGGAATATGGCATTTCATTAAACCCAAGGAAATGTGCTTTTGGTGTCATGGAAGGTAAGTTGCTTGGCCACTTAGTTGGGGAGCAAGGAGTAAGAATTGACCCTGAGAGGGTAGCAACCATTGATAAAATTCAAAGACCAAAGAATATTAAAGGGATTCAGTCCTTCTTTGGTCAGGTCAATTTCTTAAGGAGGTTTGTGACAAATTTTGCAGAGGTTACTAGACATATTTCTAAGATGTTGAAGAAGGGATCTGCAATCGATTGGGAGGGTGAGCCTGATGAGGCTTTCAAAAATATCAAGCATGCTATCAAAGATGCACCAGTGCTTAAGGCACTTGATTATAATGTCCCAATGCATATCTTCTCCTTTGCATCTTTTCACACTATTGCTGTAGTTTTGTTACAAAAGAATAAGGGTGGTTTTGAGCAGCCTATTGTGTTTTTCAGTAAATCTTTGCAGGCTACTGAATTGAAGTATGACATAAATGAGAAATAGGCATATGCACTTGTGAAGGCAATCAAGGATTTGAGGTGTTACTTGATGGGAGTAGTTGTGATTGCTTTTGTGCCAAGTGCAACTATGAAGGATATTTTCTCACAGCAAGAGGTATCTGGAAGAAGATGTAGATGGATCAATAGGATCCAAGAATTAAATGTTGATGTCTAGATTACCAAGTTGGTTAGAGGAAAAGGATTGGCAAAACTGATGGCTCAATCCAATCTTGATGCAAATCAGGTAAATCATTCTGAAATTGATTATACATGTGATATGGATGATTGTGTTTGATATCAAGATATTATTTATTACTTGAGAAACATGAAATGTCCAGATAACATGAATGATAATCAGAAGAGGACATTGAAATTACAGGCCATCAAGTATGTAATTGTGAAGTGTAAATTGTATAGAAAGAATTTAGATTGCATACTTTTGAAATGTGTAGATGAAAATTAGGCTAATAAGTTGTTGAAAGAAATGCATGAGGGAGTTTGTGGTGGGCATTATATGGGTAAAAAAATTGCTCATAAAATCTTGAGAGCGGGATTCTAGTGGCCCACAATCTTTAGGGATGCAAAAAAATTGGTAAGGAGGTGTGATGCTTGTCAAAGGTTCTCTAGTAAGCTAAAATTTTCAGATAATGTGCCATTAAAACTAGTAGAAGTTCAGGCTCCTTTCCAACAATGGGGAATTGATTTCATCGGGGAGATACCAAACAAGTCTAGTGGAGGACACTCATGGATTTTAGTTGCCATTGATTACTTTACAAAGTGGGTAGAAGCTATACCTACAAGAAATGCAACCAGTAAGGTGGTAATTGATTTTTAGTTGAATAATATTGTTACAAGGTTTGGTTTCCCTGAGAGAATAGTAAGTGATAATGCCATGTGCTTTAGGTTTGCTAAATATAAGGACTTTTGAAAAGGTTTAGGAATTCAGATTTCTAATTCCTCACCTTATCATCCACAAGGAAATGGATAGGCAAAATCTACTAATAAGAGTTTGATTAAAATCCTAAAGAGAATTCTTGAAAAGAATAAGAGGGCATGGAATTTGAAACTGCCATTAGCTATATGGGCTGGTAGGGTAACTGTGAAGAGGGCAATTGCTTGTGTACCATTTGACCTAGTATATGGAATACATGCAAGAATGCCTCAGAATAATTTGTTGGAAATATATAAATTTTTTCAGTTATATGATGATGACATAGACGATGAGATGTAGTTAAGAATTGAGGACCTCATGAGGTTGGATGAGACTAGAAGAGAGTCATTTGCAAGGAATGCTAGATTGCAGTTGTAGGTTAAGAATTTGTATGACAAAAAAACTGTTGAAAGGAGGTTTGAGCCTAGTGATATGGTATTAATTTGGAATGCCAGACAAGAGGATAAAGGAAAACATGGTAAATTTGATCCAAACTGGTTAGGGCCATATCTAATTCATGAAAAATGGGGCCAAGACTCATACATTGTAAAGGAATTAAGTGGTGAAGTTCAGGAATTGCTAGTTCATGGACAATTCTTGAAGAATTACTTCAATTGAAGTATTTTGTTTTCCATGAACAGTAGTTAGGTTTGTACATTTTGTAAATTCTATAAATAAGCTGCTTGCCCCTGCCTTGTTTTGTCCTGGTCTGTTAGTTTTTGGTCTTGTTGCCTATTCTACCTTGCTTGTTCCCTGTTGTCTACAAATTTTTCCTATGGGATGGTCTACTTCAAACTAGTGATTCTAAGTCCTTGCTATGCCTACAGGAGGCATACATCCCTAGACAGAGCCACTGTTAACACGTGCACAAAATTTTAATGGCTTCATTGTCTTTCCCCTAGTCTCTGTATCATTTTTCATGTTCGTGGCTTTGAAACCCTTAGCAGAATATTCAAAAAACTAGCCGTTATATTCAAAACCCTTTGTTTTAACCCTGGCCTTGTTATAATTTCATGTTACTTTTCCAGGCCACTTAAAATCCTAATCTGCATGTGCTAATTAAAATCCTTTAAGATGTTCAGTAGTTAGGTTTTCATGTTCGGTGGGGCCCCTTTTAATTTTTCCTAAGTTTTACCCTGGCGGCTGTTAATATTTTCCTATAGACCTCTGCGCCTAAATTTTCTAAAAAAAGCCTAAGTCTCATCATTAAATTTTCCTATGTCTTGGCTTATTATTTTTCTGGGCCCGGTTTTCTGACATCTAGATCTAACGATGGGTGCTTATTCTCATGCAATGTGTCAGAGCTATGCACTTTTACGCTGGCCGTTGATCTTTCTTGATGGCATTGCCTTTCTTTTCAAGCGGGTCCACATGCTAGGTGTGCTTAGTTAGCATTTTCTTATTGGTCCAGGTGTGCTGAGATGGATGTTGTCAATGGGGCTAGATTTTTTGAGGTTCAGAGGTTCTGACAATGGTAGAGCATCAACGGATGATGTATGATCTTATGGGTTTTGTTAGAGGCTTAAGATCTTGCGTTGGCCGTTGATCTTCTTGGTGAGGGCCAAGTAGATTTCTCTATCTTTTTCATGGTTCTAACAAATATTTGCTTGGTTCGCTGGTTTACGTGATGATTTGGTTGAGGCTTGTCAAGCTTAGCGATTTTGTGTATAGTGTTCGCAGAATCGCTAACTTTCCTAGCGGTGCCCTCAAAGTCCTCGCGAATGGGTGGAGGTCTCTTTGGTTGCGTATTCACCAAATGGAAAGAAGGTTAAAAGGTTTGTTGAGAAAGTGGGACCGTTTGATGATTCAGTGCTGAGACATCATGTTCTTGTTCGATGCCCTAGGGGATGATAAGGATCTGTCAGTGGAACCTACGGAGAAGGATTTTTGATCAACGGTCGGTGCATGATCTTAAGGAATATTCCTACCCCATGAGATCATGTGCCATCCGTTGATCTCACATCTGACTTAGACGTGTCAGTGGGTCCTATGTCAGTGGTGACTGGGTGAAGATAGAAAATGATGTGATGACATGTGGCAGTTTGTAGGTGGGCCCGGTGTTGTCTGGCAGTTCGGATAAAGGTTTTAGCGGCTGACAAATTTTAAAAGGGTTTCACTCATTTGCAAGAAGAAATGACAGTTCTCTAAATATTTTAGTGGTTCAGCGAACAAGCATTCACATAATCACTAAGCTTTTTAGCGGTGTTATAAAGTGTTTCACGAATAGGTGAAAAGTCCTTCAGTCGCCGGTTTGCTTGATGAGACCAAGGTCAAGTTTTTTCCTTTGTTTGTTGATTCGCTGCAGTTAAAGATGGGTTAAGGTTTCATTTTGTGAATAGAGAAAATCATTGTCATGTAGTCGCTAAATGTAAACCAGGATTCCTATGATGGTTAAATCTTAAAAGACCACGAAAGGGAATGATAGGACAGTTGCGACATAAAGTTGGCTCAAATTCAAATGTAGACCGTTGATTTACTACATGTGCCATGAATGTGACTGTTGTCATTCAAATTCAAATTTTTGAAAGGGTTTCTTGTGACCAGAAGGATTGAAATTGAATGTAGAAGTGACTGGAGCTAGTAAGAAATGATCTGTTTGCCATTGCAGTGTGGTCCAGGGTGTGTTGTGTTCATTTGTAGGGTCTATACTGTGTGGTTTCATACTCAAGGCGTGTTGCAGGGTTGACATTTTGAGCATTTTTGTGGTTCTTAGTACCTCCACAGAGAATTTATCATGATTGAGGATCATTCCAAGATTTTCTTTCTCCTAGTTGCCTAGGTTTCCTCCCCTATAATAAATTTGTGACTGTTTCCAGTGGGTTTGGTGGTTGAAACCCTAACCCTAAGTCATCTGTAGCTTGATGCATCCTCATTGAGGATCCCCAGATGACTAGGGAGTATAAGTTGTAGCATTTTTTATTTTGTGAGGGTTCCAAAACATTTTTCTTTTGGTCCCTGGTTGTTGATGGTTTTATACTGAAAGAGGAAGTTGGATTTTAGGTCTTTTCCTATCTTTAGGTTACTTTGATTGTATATTGATCCTGAATATGTTAATGAAAATACTATTAAGTTCCAATCTTGCATCTGTGTATGTCTTCTTGTTTCGATTCTGAGCTCATATATGTTAGTGTCACAAAGTGTATTAACATATGGTAAACAAAGAGTATTGTGAAGTCATCTCTGAGTTCCTAACAAAGTTAGGATTAAAGTCTTTTGGGTGAGTTCAGTGAGTTTACAACCAAATAAGAATCTGATGTCCATGTGTTTGATGGAGAGGGGTAATAGGAAAAGCACTTATCTTGGATTCAATTGTGTTTGAGTTAAGGTCTTCAACTGATGTATGTAATTGGGTGACTCTTTGCCCTAGGTTAAGGCACTGGTCCATCCTTTGGAGACATTTCATTGTCATCAACCACACACACACACACATTCAAATCATAAAATCTTAAAGCAGTTAGTAAAGAGTACATAGTTGTATATCATTTAGTGATTCCTTTCAAGAAGTGAATCAAGGGTACACCCGCTTGAGCATTGAGGCTCAAAGTGTAGGAGGATCTCTTTTGATCCTTGTTAATTGGCCCTCTTTCTTGTAGACTTTGGAGTGGTGATAGAGTCAAAGTGTTATTTAAGTTATCTATCAAAGTATAAATCTACAAGTGAAGATCAAAGGGATTTCCCAACATGGCGGAGCTAACCCTTTTGCAGGAAAAGACCAGAATGTTGACCCTAAGAAGAGTATAAATAAAAGATAGAATTGTACCTAGAGCTTTTCCCCAGAAAGTTGATCTAAGGCTAAATTTGATGGTGCGGCCAAGGGAAATCCGGGAAAGGAAAGAAGTGGTGGAGTAATCAAAAATTGCTATGGCATTGGGATTGGTTCCATCACCCTCCCTCTTGGCACTAAAACTAACCACTATGATGAAGCTAACACTGTCCTCCAAATAACCAAACTTGCCCTTGATACTGGTGTGAAAAAGCTTTGGCTCGAAGTCATAAATTATTTAAAATCTAACCATTCCCCTTCATGGACTATATCAAATATGATTGAAGAAACACACTCTCTCTTAAACTATTTTGATAAGGTACAGATATCTAACATGTATAGGGAAGCCAATCAAGTTGCTAATTGGTTTGCCAACTTAGCTGTTAAAAATGATGCAATGATTAGATGGCTACATGGTAGAGATTTCCCTTAGGAGGTGAAGGATTTAGTCGAAAGGAACATATATCAAGGAAAGGAGGGAATCATAAATTGAAATAATGAATCTTAATGTTTCTTATTGGATGTGCCATCCTATAAATAGTAAGTACTAGATTGGCAAGAAGGGAAATTACCACATGTCTCTCTCACACACTTTCTAGGTGTTCATTCCCAATGTTAAAATCTACCTTTTAAAGAAAACCGAAAGAAAGATCTAAACTACCTTGGCGAGAAAGAATCAGTGTAGCTACAATTTGTTAAACCAAAGATTTTTTTTGAACCAAATTTGTGCGATGGGAGGTGAAAGACATAAAAGGGAGCCCATAAATGATAGTGGGAAATGGAGGAGATGAACCAAGGTCTGGAATGCTTTGCAAAAAGGGGATATTTTGAATTTCATTGAAAGGTTACATTGAAGAAAGCCGGTGGTGACCAAAATGTCTGTGAAAATTTGGAATGAGGGTTGTGTGGTGATAGATGGGAAGAATTTCACTCTCAAGGAGGAGGTCATCTTGAATGTCACCGACATCCCCATTGTGGGTAAGAAATTTTACAGGGAACGAAAAAATATCAGACTCTATGGTCAATGATTTTGTGAGCCCGATGAGGATGAGAAGAAAGCCATCATCAAAGTGGGTATTCACTACCAACCTGAAGGGATTAAAATGTTGTGGAGATTTTTCTTGAGAGATCTTATCTCTTATGTGACGTTGGACACCAGGTTTGATGGGATAAGAACCTATGATTTTGTTTTGCAGAATAACCTTAGACATGGTATGAAGGTCTCCATCCCTTTCTACTTGTATGCTTCTATTTATGAAAACATTAATGGCTATAGGGATAAGGATATTTCTAACCCTGTGTTTCATGAGGGGTTATTACTTTTGATTTATGAATATTTCAAAGCCCAAATCTTGGTGAAGGAAATTGTTGTTAATGAGGAGAAAGAGGATGTTTCTGGTTCTGACTATGTCCCCTCGGACACTGAAGATAGTGTGGGTTTTCACTCGGAGGACCAGGAGTATGGTGAGACCAAAAAGAAAAAGAAGGCTTCTTCCTCCAAGAAGAGAACTGCTAGCTCTGTTAAAAAAGAAAAACACTACAAAAAATAGGCAAGAACTATTATTTCCATAAAAAAAGGATTATAATGAAAATGAGGAAGGGATGAATACAAATGATGAGGAGGAAATTTCTAGTTGTAAAGACAAGAAGAAAAGGGAACTAGCTATATTGAAAAAAAAATTAATTTCAGGGGTGAAAGTTCTAGCCGGTTGTCTCTTGAGGAAAGGGCTATTAGCGACAGAAATACTCCCCCTTCTAGTTTCCATGAGAAGATCTAGGTTTCTAATCTAGATGAACCTAAAGATTACCAGGAAGGCCCTCCTACCTAGTCTTCTAATCCCCACTACTCAGTGGATGATAAGGACCAAATCAACGAGGAGTATCGCAGCAATGATTCTGTGAAAGGGGAAGAAAGTTTGGCGTAAATTCAATGTAAATATAGTGAAGATGTGGATTATCAGGGGAGTCGTTAATCCCAAAGTACTTGAGGGTGAGGATGGTGGGATTCAGAAGGAGGAATTGATTGATTTATCTTTGGTTGTCCTCAGTGATAACACTAGAGAAATGTAGCTTAACCTCCTCAATAATGCCAAGATTAGCATGCTGGAAAATTTTAGGTCTATTAAATGGCTCTATCATGAATTGGGGGATCTCAAGGACAAAATGCATGGGTTTGACATCAATAAGGATAGCAGAGTTACTGAGAATTTCCAGCGTTGGGAAACTAGGGTTATTAAGATGGAGGAGAAAATGCAAAGCCTTGAGGATACTCTCAAAGGCATCACAGAGCAAAGCTTCAATATCATGAAGGCTTCTAATGAGCACATCAAGCTGCTCATTAAGAAAATGGAAGGAAATCCTAGAGGGAAAGAAGTGTAGATCATAAAAGAGGATAAAGTGCAGAAGCTAGATGAAGGACTGGGAAAGAGAACTAGGGCCAAATACAAGAACAACAAGGAAGATGAAGAATCCATGGACATCCATCAGATCAAGGAGGCTACTTAGAAGATGGAGCTCCTCGAGTCTAATGTGGCTACTATGCTGAGGGATTTCTCCTGACTTTTTTATCTGGTGTTCTCTTCCTATCTTTATTTTTTGTTAGCTCTGTCTCTGTTTTGTCAGTTCTCTCGGCCTTGATAGTGGCCCATTTCATTTTTAGTTTCTGTTGTCTTAAGACTTGGACTTTTATTGCTATATTCTAATTATGTTTTGGGTTTTAGGCACCCTATAAAACTTGTTTTACATAATAAAAAACAATTATTATCATTTAACTATAATTAGTTTATTATTCAATCAATTTATAAGGATAGATACATATCTAACTTTGATCTAACATTTTAGATTGTGATATTATATTTAATCAATCATCATAGTATTTCAAGATCTTTCTTTTTAAGCATATTGTGTTCCATCATTTTAAATCAAATAATCACATTTACTATTGTCAACTAGATAATTTGTGGTAAATGATTGTTAATATTGATTTTGACAGTTGGTTGCGAGTCATGTCCTAATCTATAAGAAACCAATATCAATTATCAAATAATAATAATTTTTTAATTCTTCATTTGTCACAACATAATATTTCTAACCTTAAAAGTTGTATATCAAAATGTTATTTTAACTTAATTTTGTGGACAATTCTTAATTAAGTGATATTAAAACTGTTAAAAGATGTTTTATAAAATAGATTAATATTTTGATTATCTCTAAAGTTAATATTATTTTACATTAACTAAATTAGATTAAAAAAAAATATCAAATTATATAAACAAATTTAGACATAAAGGATGTGTCTTGTCAATTGAGACACTGTCTGCCTCCCGAAAAGAATGGGTGGCCTGGGACTAAGAAAAATTGGTCTGATGAATAAAGCCCTTACCACGAAAGTGGCATGGAAGCTCATAGAAGGAAAGGTGGACTGGTGCAAATTAATGGAAGCCAAGTACCTCCAAGGACATCCCTACGGGAGGATGCTCCACAATAGCAACCTCCCAAGTGGATCCAAACTCTGGATGAACATATGTAAATGTAAGACCCTTCTATCTAAAGGAGCTTTTTGGCAAATCGGAAATGGGAGATCCATTAGATTTTGGAATGACCATTGGATTGTGAACCAACCTAACTTGGGATGCAGATTCAAACCTCTTATGGACTATATTAGACCTATCCATGGTAATAGAGTCTCCAACTACATCACTGATAGGGACTGGAAGGATATACCTAATTGGTTAAGGGACAGACCAGACCTGCAACACTTGGCCAAGGATCTCATGGAAAACCTGACTAATATTAGAATTTCGGGGCTTGATGACTCTATTATCTGGGCCCCCACCTAGGCTGGTACTTTCTCTATTAAATCTGCTTACAATCTACTTCTGAAGGAGGAGAGTATTCTGGGGGACTGGAAGAAGGTGTGGATCCCTCAGCTCACACTGAAAATAATTTTTTTCTAGTGGACTCTAATGCATGGTAAGGTCCTAACCCAGGATAATCTTATAAAGAGGGGCTTCTCCATGGCCAACAGATGTGTCTTATGTAAGGAGGAAATGGTGAACCACCTTTTCATCCACTATGGTTATGCCACCAACATTTGGCAAGAGATTATTGGAAAATTGGGTATCTTGTGGGCCCTGGGTAGAGAAGTGCATCAATTTAATAACTGGAGATCTCCCTCCAACCACCCAGCCCTGCTTCAACTCCTCTAGCGTATCCTACCCCCTCACATCTGTTGGGCCATTTGGAAGGAAAGGAACAATAGGATTTTCAGAGAGGATAGTAACCAGTCTGAGACCTGTCTCCATATTGGAACTAAGCTCCTATGTGAGAATGCCAGGATGGCCAAATGGAAGCTTCCCCCCTATCCTCCTGCTTATTGGGAGGTGACAATTGCTAATAGCTGGAACCTCCTAGATGGTTTCTCCAGGTTTGACGATGCTAAAAGGATAGCTAGAAAAGCTACCAAATGGGCTGCCCCTCCTAGAGGATGGACCAAATTAAACTTTGATGGGGCGGAAAATAATTTAGGCCAACGAGGGGGTGGTATTCTAAGAGATCACAAAGGCACTTGCTTGCTAGCTTATGCTGGGCCGATCAATAACTGCACTATCACCCAGGCAGAAGGAATGACCCTTCTTTGGGGGATTAAATTCACAAAACAAATGAACATCAGGCAGCTAGAAATTGAGGGGGATTCCAAAGTGGTTGTTGAGGCTTTCAAAAGTGGTGCTAGTGTAGGGTGGCAAGCTAGACCTATTATTATGGAGATCAGTGAGCTGCTCAACAGCTTCCAGTGCATGACTATGGGTCACATGTATAGAGAGGAGAATTCAATTGCTGACTCAATGGCAGCAATAGGCCTAAAACAAATAAAACTCAATAGTTGGAGGGTGGTTAGTGATTTACCTCTGGTGACTCAACAACTCATTAGGGGAGAAATGAATATTACTATTTAAATGTGCCAAGCTGTCATATTCATTACGAATCCTTACTGGATCATGTGCTGGCGTGCTGGGGTGATTTTGCGATTATGGAAAGGAGAACCCAAATTCCCATAAAGAATCATCATTACCTTTCAAATGTGTGGAGTAAGAGTTGTCTGAATCATAGGGCTTACTTGGCTAATAAGGACAACAAGTGTGTCCTTGGTATTATTTCTATTAATGGCACCTGGAGATTCATTGGATCTAGCTGTACGGAGCCCATTTTCCAAAATTTTCCTCAAAGCCAACAATTTAAGTATAATCCTTCCTCAGAAAGGATTTGCAAAAACAAGTGGTTTTTTATGGTTTGCAAAAATGCTCGGCTCTTAGATTTCAAGGATATTTTGGCGTAGGAGGGGCAGAGCTTTGAAATGGGAGGAAACACTCTCCGCATTGAGCTTGATAAAATTGATGAGGCTTTCACCTCTGATGCATTGGTGACTCATTACTGCAAAGAGAGTGGCATATGGGGTTTTATGGAGAGAATGAAAGGTGGGCATGATGAACGAATCTCCAAAAAATTCATCTCGTCCTAGAACAACATGAGTGTCTCAGTTGGGGGCATCCACTTCTAGCTGAACGAAGAGGTCATAGCTAAGGCGACTGGGCTCTCTATGGTGGGGAGGAAATACAAAAGACCAGTCGGATTCCCGACCCTACCAGCCTCAACCCGTTTTTCAAGGATAGTGAGCAGCTGGTGAAAAAACAAGGGGGCTTTAATAGGGTGCTACTGTCGGACTTCTAGCCAAAAATTTGCCTCATAGTGATGAAATATTTCACGCTAGAAGCTAAGTTCATTGTCTTTTACTACTACCACTTACCGTTCCTAAATCATATTAGAAACAAGGATTTAATTTCCATACCTTTCTATCTTCTGCACTCCATAGAGAGTAATATCCTTGATATTAAGGACAACCCTGATAAGTCAATACCTATCCTCCATCAGCGCCTCCTTCTTTGCAGTTACCATTTTCACAAAGCTATCTACCTGGCGCCCCAACCTCCCTGATTATCCAGGAGATGACCCAGGAGGAGTCCTCGGCCAAAAATAAAAATCCCACCCATTCCTCCTCCCAGTCCATCCTTGTCATCCAAGAGCCTGAGCTGGGTGCTAAAGAGGGTAGAACCTGCAAAAAATGTGTTAAGAACCCTTTCAATAGGAAGGAGGGTCAAGAGGAGTCTTATGTCTCTGAGTCTGTGGAGAACAAAGATAGGAAGGAGGCTGACAGTACTCCTGAGACTGAATGTAGGCCCAAAAAATGGAGAATGATGGAGAGTCAGGTTAATCTGTAGCTGGACTTAAGTGGCTTGGGTCGTCGGAGGTCAAATAGAATTGCCAAGGAATAGTGTAAAACCAGGTTGTTGGAAACGACCTCTAGAGAGCAATCCCTATCTGAAAAAGACTCCCACACCACTAAGTCCATGAAAGGTTCTTCGGATAATCATATGAGTCCCCCTAGGACTGGTAACACTCCTCTACCCAACCTCTAGCAAACCATGGAAACCCCCAATAACCCTACCCCACCCCTGAGTCCTTCTCATGATTCCCAGGATAAGCCCCCCACCTCTGATTACAATACCGAGACCCTGGAGGACAAATACAATTTTAAAGGTACCCTCAAAAGGAGGTTCTCAAATTTGGACAAAGATATTGCGGAGATTAAGAAGAATATGTAGGTTCTCATGCACGCTTTGGCTACGACTCTCTATCATGTGTAGGAAAAGCTGGCGGGCGGCAGGCTGGAAGCGGACAAGGACAACAAGGATCTTTTTCTGTTTCTATAGGAAGAGTGGGCTAGGACCCTACTTTCTAAATAGCTGGGTGGGAAGAACTAATTTTTGGTGTCCATGTGTTGGTTAATTTTGACTGGGCTTGGCCTTCGGATCCCCTATTTTGTGGTTGGGGTTAATGTTAGTTTTTATATCTTTTTATTCAGCCCTGCATGGCTTATGACTGATACTTTACATGCTACTATTCATTTTAAGTACTCTGGTTTAATCCTTTTGATCAGCACTGTGATTTATGTTTTTGATAGGGGCAGATTAGACTTGGTGATTATGCTGTTAAACTATTCTATTTGCTTTGACTAGTTCCATTAATGTGCTATTAATGTGCTACTGGTCCTTTGTTCCTCGGGCCAGCACCCTCTTGCTGCTTTATCTATCAAAAACAATTTTAGACATAAAGTATTATTCTTTTTAAGTCAACATAAACATTACATGTCGATTAAGATTATATCTTAAAATTGTATACATAAAAAATAGAATTCTTCGTATAAATTACATTAATATTTCTCTCACACAAAATTATACATTCTATTACATTAACTTATGTAACATAACTCTTACACCTCCTCCTCGTAAGTGTTAGTAGACTAACATAATCAACGGACGAGTTGAGGCAGGTCGTTATGTTAGACCACCTATTCCATGTATTTCTTAACGAATAAATATCCATGACAAGTTCTTGTTGACCTAAAGGATTTGATATTTTTCGTTGAAAACGTATTATTTTTAATTGTCTTCCTCAACTTTTACAGGTTTTTCTACTTGTTGGACGATTCAATTCGCTGCCCAAGCGCTCGTTAGCATAGAACGTTTTTCATAGTCTTACCAAACAGTTATTTTGTCTTCCAAGGTAAACAGTTCATTCGCGTTGCAACATTCTGTATTGCAGTAAGATGAAAGCATGCTAAAATTGTAGTACCATCGTTAAATGAAATACTGAATGAATCTGCGATCGCAATTCATGGATATTATTCCCTTTGGTAAGAAGAAGAGATTGTACCTTAGGAACTAAGTATGCGACTGCTATAAGGCCATCTCAGCATGGTTAGCTGGCAAGGAGAAGAATATAATACAGTGCTGCACTACTCTTCCCGGAGTTGCTTCAATGAGAAAAATACAAGGTAAGACTAATACTACAGAATGTGCAGAAACTAAGGCGTGCGGCTAATTATTCCAAGGGATAACTCCGTAGAAGCACGTTTGTGTAGAGAAAAATAATAAATAAGTTTGCCATTGTCTATCCCTTCATCAAACATGTCTGCACTGATTGCCTTGCCTTGGAATAAGACGTGAAACCGCCGTCGCGCGCAGATTCCTTGCTTGCTCTTCTTCTCTTCTCTGCTTATAAATTTCATGATTTCTGTCACATCAGCGCGACAATCCTGTCTGGTTCTCTTTGGTTACTTGTTATCTGATCTGATCCGTATTGATAGTAAAAGAAGAAAGGAATACCCATGGCAAGTAAGAAGTCTATCGTACTTGGGCTTATTATTTCAGTTCTTTTAATTGGGGCCAGCACTGCGCAAACCGTGATTAGCAATGCAAAAACAGAACTGAAGCTGGATTTCTACGAAAGAAGCTGCCCAAAGGCGGAGACGATAGTTAAAAGCACTGTGGACAAGTACATATCTCGGGCTCCCTCCTTGGCTGCTCCGCTTCTAAGGATGCATTTTCACGATTGTTTTGTAAGGGTGAGTTATGACTCCTTACTGGGTTTTATCTTAACTTTTCAATGCGATCCCATTTTGACTTTGAATGCAATGCAATACAGGGATGCGACGGGTCAGTGCTGCTGAATTCAACGAACAAGGATGCTGAGAAAGACGCCATTGCAAATTTAAGCTTGAGGGGATTTCAAGTGATTGACGCTGCAAAGGAAGAGCTTGAAAAGCAGTGCCCCGGAGTGGTGTCTTGCGCTGATATTCTTGCTCTCGTTACCCGAGATGCAGTGGATATGGTATATTACTTGCACTTATTTTCCGTCTTTTCAAAATTACAACCATTCTTATACGTCAAATTACCAAATCTTACTTACTATTTGATATACTATAGAGTGAAATTACTTCTCACTACTCATAGGATGTTTGCATGTATAGATTGGAGGGCCAGTGTGGAATGTTCCCATGGGAAGAAGGGATGGCGTTATATCCCTGAAGAAAGACGCATCAAACCTGCCATCTCCTTTCGCAAGCTTCGAGCAACTTAAGTCTTCTTTCGCTAAAAAGGGCCTAACTGTGAAAGATCTGGTTGTGCTTTCTGGAGCTCATACTATCGGCACCTCCCATTGCGGACCCTTTGCAAGTAGAATCTCCAACTCTTCAGACTCTTCCTTGGCTGAATCATATGCCAAGAAATTAAGAATAAAATGCAAGCCTGGAGACAATACGAGCTTAGTAGAGATGGATCCTGGAAGCTTTCGAACATTTGACAGCCATTATTACATCAACTTGAGGAGGAAACGGGGTCTGTTTGCCTCAGATGCTGCTCTTGTCACTGATGCTGAAGCAAACTCATTCATAAACTCTGCACTAGCATCTTCAAGTTCTAACTCTAGTAGTTGGTTCTTTACTGAGTTTGGAAGATCAATGGAGAAGATGGGCACAATTGACATCCTCACTGGGAATGCAGGACAAATCAGACGTCATTGCGCTTTGGTTAATTGAACTCTTACGTTATCCCATTTTCTCGTTACATTATATTATTGTGTGCTTAGAAAATTCGTTTGCCTTCCCTTGATACGATTATTTAAGAACATGTAAACCCAACATGCTTTTGCAAGTGAATAATAAAAATGAGCCATTGTTTTATCTTTCAACCGCTGTCTCATGTAGATTGGATTAATACATTACTTATTCTAGTTTTATTAAATTTAGCTTACATTCATAATGAAATAATTGCCAAGTATAACAGTTGTTGGACAGCTTATAGTGGCATGCCAGAAATTGATTTCACATCTTTTTTAATAATTTAGTTATTATTTATAATATTTATAATAACAAGAATTTTTGTGTTTGTGATCAATCTTATAGTGTTGAGTAATAGTGTATAATGTCTATATCTATTATGTATTCAATATTCAAAATTGACTTCACAATCTTATATAACTTAATTTTTATAATATTTATATCAACAAAAAATTTCCTGCATGAGGTTTGATCACTCTTTATATAGTTGACTAAAATTGTATACTGTTTACATCAATCATATATTCAGATTATACACACCCACACTCACACATACATATACATATACATATACATATACATATACATATACATGTACATGTACATGTACATATACATACATACTTACATGCATGCATGCATGCATACATAGATAAATACATATGTATGTATGAATGGATGGATGGATAGATAAGAAAATGTGTAAATATGTGTGTATATTTGTTTACTATTTGATATTTCATAAAAATTAATATTTTTTTAAATAAAAATAAATAGTCATTCATGTCTTTGAATTAAAAGAATCCATAAAGTTACGAAATTTAATTGCCTATATTATGTATCTAAAGTTCCCTAATTATGAATATAATGAAATCAATATTGTATTGTATGGTTTAAACACACTTGAAATTCAACATAATATTATGATTGACTATTGCCAATTAGATAGAGGAAGAACTCAAACAAAATTTGTCAATAGCCTCAATATTATAAAATAAGAAAATAAATAAAAAATAAAATAAAAATACCTTCTTTCTAATTTCTATGTAATTAAAACACTAGGAAGTAGGAGTACAAATAAACTCATTGCATGGGTCCACATATCTCCTTTCCTAGGTAAAGGGAAGTAGTAACGTTAGGATAATTGTTTAAGAAAAAATGTTTCAAGCATTACATTCTAAAATAGAAATACAAATTAATCTCCCACTTGAATAAGTAAATAAACTCTTGAAAACCTAGATCCATAACTTTGGATAGGAAGCATTAGGGTATAATTCTTGTTCCATAGTAAAAAATACACAGATGTGAGTATAGAAAAATCCTAGAAAATAACGTGCAATAAAAAATGTTCCTAGGCACATGAAAGGATATATAATTAAAAGTTACTCAAAACAAAAAAAAATGAAGAGCCAAGGTATCTAAGACACTCCTTTTAAAATAGACAATTAAATTATCCTTAATCTATTTAAACTTAACTATATAAATATTATGAACTTGGAGAGAATATATGTACAAAGTAAGATAGTAGATAACTGAGAAATCGTATAGACCTTACCATTTTATAAGAACTATCATAAATTTGATCACGAATCTTACCTATAAATTCTTCTCAAATATGCCATTTCAAAAGGGGTCCTTGTATAAGTTTTTATTTTGCAATAATATTTTCCTCTAGGTTTAAATGAAAAAATATTGTAATAATAACAAAATAACCATGGTAGAGATTGCCTACTTCACCTAAGTATTTTCCTCTTTCTCTCTTGCATCCTGATGATGGATTATGTAGTATGATTCGAAACGTTGATGGAAAAAACTCTACACAATCGAATCTAGAAATTGTGACTAATTATCTCAAGATAGTCAAATACTACCCATCAATATTTAATCTCAAACCACATACACCATCATAAATATCATTAATTAGAGTGCACAATAATGTCACCATTCCAACAAAAAGAAAATTCAATAAAATTATAACCTTTTAACTTCAAACACTTTTTTTTAACACTGCAATATTTTAGTACCCCTCCTACAAACCGATGTGCATTAGGTAAACCTTTTGATGTGATTGACAATGTTCACACAATATTCCCTCCAATAGCACATGGGCTAATGGAGACTCAACCAAGTGGCCTTGTTCTTTACCACATGAATCTCTTGCCAATTGTGTCAGCCCCTACCAACTTCAAACACTTAAGATAGATAGATAGATAGATAGATAGATAGATAGATAGATAGATACATACATACATACATACATACATACATACATACATACATACATACATGCATGCATACATACATGCATACATGCGCGTGCACGCACACACACACACATACATAGTATGTATGTATTTTCAAATAAGTAGTCATCAATTTGGTGCTCATGATCCACTTCATCATGAAAGTTTGGTCCTCATGATCCACTTCTTCACAAATTTTTTAGTTAAAATATAGTTTTAGTTAAAATATAATAACATTATATCTTAGAATACACACATAAAGATATATGTAGTATTTTTTTTTAAATTTTTGAAAAGTGTTGTGCACATGAGTAGAGTTTATATGAGCATTTTTTCAGTTAGTAAAAGAATAAGGCTAACGATAATTTATATTAAATATGGAAGTTCCTGAATATAAATATTTTTCTACTAAAATTCATATTTTCAAGTTTCTAATCACAACAAAAACATAACCCTATGAACATTGTCTTCATTTGGAACCATATTCAAAACTAATTCTATCATATTAAATCTTATCATTTATGAGTTCACACAAATATTCAAAAACCTATCTGTGAATCTCAAAAGTTTACAAATGTCCAGGTGAGTTCATTAAGCATAAAATTTCTTCAAAAAATAAACAATTGAAATTTAAAACCTTGAGAGTTGACGTGGATGGGCCAAAACTAGACTTTGATTCATGGTAGCCTATAGTTGCATCTTGTGGGTAGATGAAGGTAAACCAAGATACTTCAATGATGTAATATTTTATATTTTTTGGTTTTGGCCCTTGTTCCTCTCATATGGCTATGAGCTCCTCCATTCATTGGTCTTCTATAACAACCTCCCCTTCATCTGAGATTATTGTGTTGGAATTATGATGAACTTTGGTGAGAGGTCACATATGGTTGTGATTCTGGTTTTCATTGATGCAAACATAGTCATATCATATGACTAGGAGAATTGGTAAGGTCAGTGTTCAACTAGTAAGAAGGAATGATCAAAGTATAATGAGAAATATACAAGAAGACTAATTAAAGATAGAGATTTTGGTATTGGTGACGATTGAGAAGGAATTACATGGTGTAGTATTTGATAATGCATGTAATTGATTTTAAGACATCATGGTTTCAACCGCAACTCATTTGGTTGATAGGTGAGCATACATCATAGTGACAGAAAGGGAGCTATAGGTTGAAGACACTATGTACTTGAGCTACCAGTGGTAAATCTTTGATTAATGACCAGTATGGATATTGTGGCACAATATAGATTTTATGGTGATGTGTCTTAGATGTTAAGGGTTTGATGAGATGTCACTTGTACGCTTGATGTAAGCAATGAGGTGGATTTAAGGCAATACATTGGAGAAGTCAAAATGTATTTGACTACCTTGAAGATATAACTTGCAAATCTTATTTTGGGCCAATGTGGTCATGATAAAATGTATCTTATATCATGATATGTGTTTTGGTGATATTCAATTCAGGAGGAAATTCAAATTTTGGTGAAGGTTAAGATGGTGATAGTTGTGTATATAATTAGTGCTATTGTTATTGAAAAAACATTGTTGCTAGTTTTATTAAAGGATGATTGTATGAAGATAAATTCATGATTGCTAATGTTTCTATCAGAGTTTTGAGAAGAGGTAGATCATAGACTAGTAACAGAGAGAAAAGAACAGTAACAAAGAGTAGAGATCATATTGGATCTAATAGGCAAGAAATGTTACATCCACATGATTTCTTGTTGTTCCCTAATATTTGCAGCAAGAAAAATCCCTTAATCTAGTGGACTTTAACAAGTCTTATATTATAAATCCTTTAACCAAGTGAAATCAGAGAAAGAGTTTTAAATCCTCTAGTGAGATAGATCTTAACAAATCTCATGGTACTCCTAACACTTTACTAGTCACTCCTAACATGGTGAACCCCCATAAAGGGTATTTGTATCTCCTAACAAGAAAAACCTTTTTATTTCATTCAAGGGCTTGTGGGTTTCATGTCCACCATGGTTTTGTCCCTCTAACTGAGGTTTTCCATGCAAAAAAATTTTCTTTATGCATGATGCATGTGTGGATGTTTGATCTTATTTACTTTTTCTTTACTACACTAGTTTTATATTTTACTACTTGGAAGTTGTTAAAATTAATCAAATCAGTGGTTTAATTAGTAGTTTATCTATTCAAGTACTAATTCACCCCCACCTCTAAGTACCTAATAATTATAATAAATTATATTAGAATACTATTCATCTTGGTGATAAGCCTAATAGCTTGAGGGAAAGATTTATAACTATCGAGAATTACACAAATGAGATGGAACTTTATAACATACACAAGATGACTAATGAGCTAAAGGTAAGTTGAATAAGTCACTTTTAAAGAAGAGATAACGTACTAAGAAGTTAAGTGAAAGCCAAGATTACATTAATCAAATATTTGAAGGCAACATGTCTGAATAATTCAAGGAATCAATTGTAGATCTGATGGAGAAGAACAAGAAAATCAAAGAAGTGGAAATTTTGAAAAGGTAGCTTGAAGGTTGGTTTGTCAGGATGTGAGAAGACCTTGAAGGAAAAGGAAAATTTGATGATGCAAGGAAGAGTGTAGAAGATGCCAAGAAAGTTTTTAAGGATGCATTAATTGAAAGGGGGGAACAATTCTTTAGAATATCTCAAGAGAATTCTATCGCACATGAGCACCTTCATAACACAAATGAGGAAAATCAACAATTTTTGAGTGAAAATGAAAATCTTAGAGAGGAGAATGAGAAATTGAGGAAGGAATCACAAATTGAGAAAGAGGCAAATGAAAAGCTGAAGCAATTTAATTAAAGAATACAAAAGATTAATTCAAACAATTAAAGAGGCATATAAGATACAAAGATGCTATCAGTCTTGGTTACAAGGGTCAAGGAACATTTGAAACTAGAGATTCATTTAAATCCAAATCTAAGGAGCTACAAACATATCATAAGGTAGATCCAAGCAATGCAGGTAAGAAACCTAACATACCTACTTTTTATAATTATGGAAAGCCTGGTCATATTGCAAATATGTTTAGGAGAAAACAAGTGAATAAATCTTATTCATTTGATGGTTATTTCTATAATTGTCATAAGTATGATAATACTTAGGTTATGAGTGTAGATCTAGATATTATAGTAGATCTAGTGGTGGTATATTTTA
The DNA here is from genome assembly GCA_027943335.1 of Chamaecyparis obtusa. Classification (NCBI taxonomy): domain Eukaryota; kingdom Viridiplantae; phylum Streptophyta; class Pinopsida; order Cupressales; family Cupressaceae; genus Chamaecyparis; species Chamaecyparis obtusa. The sequence continues at coordinate 155,191 of BSBK01007953.1, forward strand.
TGGATATGATTAATCATGTAACAAATATGGATATAAAGTTGAGGATTTTAGATATAAAGTGTATATTCCTTGGTCTCTATTCAAACAAGTGAGCCCTTATGAAAGGGAAAAACAATTCAATGTCACATGTTTAGTATGCCATAACTATGGTGATGCGGGGACTTTTGACAATCATAAATTTTGATTTGGTTGTTCATTTCTCTTGAAATTTTAGAAGTGGATTCTTTTGGAGAAGCCATTTGGATTGTCTATGAGCTTAGCTTGATAGGTTGCCATTTCAACATCTTTTTGGGAGCCAGAAAGTTTGTTTGGGCCTCCAAAATTGGCTTTTAGTATTTTTTTGGAGATTTTAGAAAGTTGTGTTTTTTAATAACTTTGAAATCATGTTTCTAATTTTGAAGATTAGTTGACAATTCTTCTTATCTTAGTTTAGGTCATATTTAGGAGAAAAATCAAATTTTTAGGAGTTATTTTGAAAATTATTAAAAATTGCAAAAAAAAATAGATTTTGTGAAATCTGCCAAAAATGGTAATTTCAAATTTGGTTGTAGTGTATTCCTATTATTTTAAGGAAGAGAGGATAGTTGGTGGAATAATAAAGAGTTTTGATTTCTGAGGCAATTTATTGTGTGATCATACTTTCTGTGTGATACTTGTCCATGGTTTGAATTGGGCTACATCATCTGGTCATGTCTAGCTATAAATTGTAGAATGAGAACACATAGAGGAAATGTGGGACCTTGGAGGTAAAAAATTATGGCATTTTTCCAATTTCATAGGATTGGTCACCTTGCAAGAGATTTCTTGTTTAGAAATTGGTCACCCAACTAGTCAGAAGGCAGAAAGGGAAAGAAGATTGTTAATGTTGAGGAAGTCGGTCAAGAGATGAAGAAGATTTGGAGAAATGATAGAGAGAAAAAGAAAGAAGTCAAGACATTTGAAGAGAAATCACCATCCTATGGTGCAGAAGACTCATCTTCAAACTAAGCATATTATTTTCTTAGGGGGAGGACTTAAAGAAAAATATTTTACTAATCCCCTAGATATAAGAGCGGTAAGGTCTATATGCACTTTATGGTGTAAATTGCTATGATATTTGGTTTTGCTAAAGATTTTTGGTTGTTATTAATTATGTATTGACCTTACTAATATTTCATAGTATATATCTATTTGATACTGGTCATAACTATTGTACATATGTTAAGCATTGATATGACACTATTCCTACCATTGGAATGCACTATTTTACCATTGAGATGCAATGACTATCTTATCAAGGTGAAATAAGAATGAAGTGAGTTCATTTGTCACTTTACTTTCTTACACACACTTGTGAATTTATAAAGCGATCTAAAGTGACAATTGCAAGTGAATTGTGAGATTCTGAGTAGTGAATTGAGATAGTGTTCATGAACTCAAACCGGTGAAGAAAATGACAATTTTCTAGTTTTTGATAAGTTTCTAGTGCTATTTATGAATTTAATCATGGAAAAAAGAGTGGATACCCCTATTTTGGTTGATGTTGCTACAAAACCCAAGCCTATGTTCAAGCTACATCTGATGAAGGAAAGAGAGAATGATATGATGGGTACCCTATCTTCCATAGCACCTGGAGTTGTATTATATGAAGATTTCTAATCATACATTCATTGAAAACATGATGAACTGAGAGAGGATTGTGTTAAAAGTGAATTTGAAGGAGTTACTAGTTTTTGTGCTACCAGTGAGTCAACTACCTTGAGGATGATTGCTGCTAATCAAGTTACTCGGGTAACCAAATCTAAACATAACTAATAATCTATGAAAATAAATGAAATAGAAGATACAGAGGTTATATTTGTGTCTGTCATCATTGGATACATACTTTATCAATCCTATCATGTGAGAAGTGTGCTCAATGGAGTCATTCATGTTGTCTACCACATGGTTAATGAGGATGCAATCTATGATCTATGCGAGATGTTGAGGAGTTAATTATTTGTCAATATGGACAAAATTAAGAAGGAAAATAAATAATCATTCAAGTATGAAGCCACATTGGTATGTATCCTTTTTCTATTTGCAAAATCATTTTCCTAGAAGAGGTGAACTCCATTGGGCTATAGATAGACTAGTGATAGTACATATAAGTGAGTTCATTAAAGAACTAGGAAGTAACTTTCATAATACTATGTGGGGTAACTTTAATGATTTTAAAACTAGAATGCATAAACGTCAAAGAATTCCAGCCGGTATTTTAGAATAGTATAAAGAACTTGTATGTTTTCTTGTTGATACTGAAAATTTTATTTTGCAAGTGGTACAATAGAGAACCTCATGGTTTCCTACAATGGGATATGAAGTGGACAATAATATAGTAAGAATTCATGAAAATGCACTACTATCTAAGCCTATAGATTCTACTGGACCTAGGTTTGGTACATATAAAGAGGTTTCTCCTAAGATTAAGTGGGAACCAAAGAAACTAGTGATATGAAGAAAAACTAGGAGAATGATAGAGAGGATGGTACTTCTACCTCTAAATAAATTGAAGTTGATTAACCAAGATTGGATTTACCCTCTACATATGCAAAATCATTGGAGACTAAAGCATAGGAGGAAACAACATTGAAAAAAACTTACAAGAGGAAAAGGAAATTTGGTAAGTCTAATAAGGTTAGTGAGAAGAAAGATAGAAAAATAGATGAGGAAGCCAAAACTGATTCAGATTTAAGGAAGGGAAGAAGTTGAAAGAGCGTGGTAAAAAGAAAGCCCCTATTATTTATTTCATTGTTAAAGATATAATAGAGAGAAATAGAATGAGTAGTGTTGCAAGAATGTATGGATTCTGCAATGATGAAGACAAGAAGAAGTTAGAAGAGGTAATTGTATGGAGTTTACACAAATTCTACAGGACACCAAGTGAAATATACAATGTCCTACCTAAATAATTGTTTAAAATAGTTGATGCAAGATGAAGAAAAATATTAAATATGGATAGATAAATCATGGAGCAAGCACTTATTTAATTGCAACATGATTTGAATCTAGACAATGCCAAAAAAGGTGGAAGCCTACAAATGGGATTTCAAGAATAGAAATAGAGCTATAAGAATACTTGTAGGTGATGCAGAAAGTGTTCATGATGAAACTGTAGAAATATGAAAGAAAAAGATGGAATCACAGAAGGCAGAAAAATAAAAGAAACATGCAGATAGTGATGAACAAAAGAATGATGATGAGCCTATTATTGAGGTGTTGATGACACATTCATTCCTGAACAAATAATAGGTGATGTCATTTCTGATATCCCTAAATCAATTTAGGAAATTGAAGCACAAGATATTGGTCAAATTGGTGGTGATGGAGTAATAATTAAAGATATTCCTATGGAAGAGGATACACCTAAGATACAAGTACAATCTGAAGAACCGGTGACATGTTATTAGAGATATATTATTAATACAATGGAAGTTATGTTTGGTAGAATCAAGTGAAAATAAGAAACAAAAACAAATGATTGAGGAAGAAGAGGAAAAATAAGAATAAGAAGAAGTAGATGAAGATATTTAGACACCTATTGATATTACTAAATTGTGATCTAGGGAGTTACTAAAGGTCTCTTAATTTTTTTTTTTAAAATGTCAGAGGGACAAGGCTAAGGCGAAGAAGAATAATAAGGCCAGAGTACTAAAGTGAACTAGAGATATTCTAGCTGGTCATATTCCAAATCTAGAATTTAACTCAGATGAACAAGTGATTGACAAGTTAGATACATTGATAAAGGCCATTAGTTATCAAACACCTGATAGTGAGACTACAACAATGAAGTTGGCTGACTCTGATGATGAGAAGAAAAGGATGGTGAAGTTGGTAGAGAAGATTGAAAAATATAAGGCAACACTTTTAGGTCTAATGGATGACTCTAATGTCACACTAAAGGAGGTTGGTTAGTTACTGACCAAACTATCAAAACCTTTAGATTTATCAAAAGATTTCTAGAAGAGTAGGGTAGAAGCACAAAATGAACTTGAAGAAAATTCAGCTAGAAAAACACAAGATGGTGATCACATTAACTAAGCTACAATCATACTTATCCCCTATAGTAGAGGTGATGCAACAAAATGTGAAGAATTCATAAGCTATAATCTAATTACTTGACATGAGTACTTTTGATGGCATAGAGGATTTAGCATTTGATCTTCATGGCAATATCATTGTGATTAATCATTTCAACAACTCATGGGAGATGTCATTGGAGAGAATAAAGACAAAATTCAAAGATGTATTTGATAGAATGTGACAATATTAACCTGTGTCATTGTTGAAAAATGAGGGAGAGTAATGATAGGTAAAATATGTGTAGGTGATATATAGAGTTAGAGGGAGCCATTCTATATTTTTACCCACTGTTCTCCATTAATGACAAAGGGGGAGATTGTTGGCATTGTGATGAATTTTTGTGAGCTTTCACGGGTGGTTTGATTTTGATTGTCATAGATGAAAACATAGTCATATCATCTGACTAGGACAATCGGTAAGGTCAGAGTTCAAGCCTTAACAAGGAATCAACTAAGTACATTGAGAGGTGTACAAGAATAAGAGTTATAGATAGAGATTTTGGTATCGGTGATGATTGATAAAGAATTAAGTGGTGCGGTATTAGATATTACATGTAATTTATTATAAGACATCATGGTTTTGACTGCAATTCATTTGGTTGATAGGTGAGCATACATCATAGTGATATAAAATGCTACATGTTAAATACACTATGTTCTTGAGCTACCGGTAGCATATATTTGATTGGTAACTGTTATGGAATCACCAAGTGAAGGGGTAGCACTAGTAATAGGGGAGGGTGAGATTTAAATTTCCACCATGAGATCCTTCTCATTAACCATATGCAACTCATTCTCCTTCTCCTTTCCTATCTTCAAGGTGTTGATATTCCCAACAACATGCTCCTCTATAGGGGAATCAACCTAGACATATTTACCCTAAGCTTCTCAGAGTTTCCAACCTTAGCATGTGACTTAGGGGTTTTCTTAATCTTATTGGAAAGTACAAAATCACCTTCTTTATTGTTAGACTCTTTCCCCTTTCCCATTCCCCTAGATTTATCTTTTGTTTTAGGATTTGTTTTAATATTAGAGGAAATAATTTAATCCTCTTTTTCAAAATTATTACCTCCACCATCTTCAATTTCCTCCACCAAACACTCAACACTAGTGTCATCCTTAGAAGAAATGGAAATTGGGTTTCATCGGTTAGGGAGGGCTTTACAATATTCATAAATTAAAACCAAAAGACCTTCATGCAACATAGGGTTTTTGTGAGGGTTCTCATGGTTTTCTTTAATAATGGCCTGAAAGGACAACCCTAGATATAAATGAATAGAAACCCTAGTCTCCTGATGAAAATGGTTTAGAAAAATAAAATAATGTCCTAAAAATGTCATAAAATGACCATCCAAAGTGATATAATCTATAATAAATTTCAGTACCTAGCCCAAAATATTCTTAATTTTGGTGAGGTCATAGTTGTTTTTTGTACCTCTCTCTTCTAGTACATCATGTTCCTCATTTTTTATAGGAAATGTTTTGGATGATTAGGTATAAGAATTTTATTATTTGTAGAATTTATTATCACTCGTGGGGCACACAAGTAATGTCTATGATTAAATTTTCATCAATTATGACCCTTCTCCTAAAGAGAATGATACTACCATCTTTCCAACAATTGGCAAAGAGTGCATAGTACTATTGGGGTCCCACCCACGGAGACACTCCAAATAGATAGTGAGATCACCACCTCTTAGGATGTTCTTAACCTTATCATTCCTTTTAATTCACTCACACTCCATGGGTTCCACATGCATCTAATCACCTCCCATGTCTTCCTTACCAGTGTTTCACTTGATTTCCTTAATGTTGATATTTTGTATAATCATTAAGTGAAAAAATGACCAAAATTTATTTGAAAGGAGAGTGCAATAATGAAATCATAAGGTGATATCATGAGCCAAATATTTGTAAGTTTCACATAAACATTCTATGACTATCAATCCACTTACCTACAATATATTCAATCATTAATATAAAAGTTACTATTATAGCTACCACTTGCCTACAATCAATCCTTTCTTTACTATGCTACATACACTTCCCTATATTAAAAATTCCTTTGTTAGCAAACTGATTAGCTACCTCATTTTTCTCAAGGTAGATTTTCAAAAGATGATATAATGTCTTTTGATTTATGTATCAAAGGTTTCATGGTCCACTAAGGTCTAAAATTTCCTTTCATGCAATTAATAGTATTTTTTGAATCTCCTACCACCCACACCTTGTATTTTAACTGACCATCCCTCAAAAGAACTTTATAAAATCCAATGGATTTGGCCATATGGTTAGCCTGGCTACCCACATAAAGTGCTACAATACCCAAGTTTATTGTTTCTTCTAATGCCTCAATAAGTTTCACCCCCATGATATGCCAACATTTTTGACTGAATTTTTGTAAACCCATCAAAGCCTAGAGATTTATCTGAATGGAGTTTTTTGAGGGTTTATTCAATCTCCAAATTTGTGAGTGCATGTGTTATCATCTTATTCTATGAGTCCAAATTAGTCTTTGAATATTATTCAATAAAGTATTTTGATCCTCATAAATAGATCCTTCAAAGTTATTCAAGATCTTAGTGAAGAAAATAACTTATTCTCTTCTTATTTTATCAAGATCTTCCTCTATATTCCTAAGCTAATCTCTAAGTTTTTGTATAAAATTAAAAATCATTATCTACTTGGTATTGTCATGAAAGAACTTAGTGTCTCTAACTCCTTCTACTAACCAAAATTCTCTAGATTTATACTTCCCAAAAAATATTCCTATTTGTGCACTTCCTCACATTCATTAAGAATTTCCTTATCTTTTAAAAGTATAATTTTTCCTATACCTTCTTCTAATGCTTTTGATTTTAAATTATTTAAATATTCTTTTATTTTAAAATTATTTGAAAAGATATTGCTTTAATTTTCTATATTCTATTTTAATAGTTTTTTTTTACTAATTTCAGCTTAGATCTAAAATCTAAATCCAAACATATGCCTTTCTCATCATCCATTCCATCCACCTTAGGTCCATATATTTCTTCAAACACTATCCCACAAACTATGTACCCTTTCCCACATGGAAGTCAACAGAGGCACATATCTTGGAGAACCTTCCAACCATCCAAAAGGCCTCCATAACATTCCTATCCACCCATGAATCCTAGTTCCCTTATAAGAAATTTGGATGCCAAACATAAAATACATAAGTCTACCAATCTATATGCATTAAATTATAAACATGTCCCATCTAATTGATATCTAAAAATAAAGAAAAATATGATCCAAAGGGAAAAATAACTATCCTAAAGGCCACAAAGGATAATTGAACATGTTAGACTTTTAGGTGAATCTACAACACCCTTACGATTAAATGAAGAACCAAGATAACTTCCACAAGAGAATGGAAAAATAATTGTAACAATGTTTAATAATTATTATACTGCTAATGAACAAAAACTAGATTATACTAATTAATGGATTAAATTGATTCAACTAGAATACAATACCATAACTGATGGATTCATTTTACAGTGCAGGTGTGTCTATTTATATAAGAAAAGAATGATAACTAGAAGATAAAAAAGAGATAACTTATCACCCATACTAGGTGAAATCACACGTCCACTAAAGGTAGAAAATCTTCCATTGTGTAATTAAGTATGTATTGCATGTGGAGGATTATAATGTGATAAGTGTAATAAAGGTGGATATCACACGTAAAGTTGAATTTATCCTACATCATGTGCAACTAAAGATGCAAAATCCTAAGTCTCTTATGTACAAACTACTATGCAATTCATTATCCTATGTAAGATTATGTAAAGTGTAATTAGGAATATTTAATTATAGGTCAACATCATCCCTTCGGTGCAATTTAGATGATTACACTTGAACTCATATGCTATATAACAATGTAAGATAGGTGCCAAATACTAGGCCATGAGAGCTATCCATCTATACTATGTAATTTCAAATGCCATGCAATCTCAAAAAAAGTAAAGAAAGAAAGAAAACCAAATGGGACAAAACTCCCCTCCAAAAGAGAGATGAAAAAAAAACAAGATGCATAGACGGAGTACTCAATACTTCCCAAGGGATATATTTATCATCTAGCTACAATTAAGTATCCCCCCATAGGAATTAAATAAGGATACAAGTAGGCCACCCATATTGAACAACCTCCTACAAATATGGTAAGTGATTGAGGACAAAAAATAGGCCAATGCCTACAAACAACATTTATCCCCTTGGGAAGAAGATAGACCAAGTATAAATTTAGGAATTCTTCCCATTAAGGATAGGAATTAGTGAGTATAATATAAATAATGAATGTTAATGTTGTCCCTAAAATATGATCATGTGTCACCATAAAATTGAATGATAAAGATGCCATGAACCAATCAATAACATTCCCAATCACAATATAAAGTTGACAAAAAAGGAACCAATGGTAAATTATTATAAACAAATTCCAAAGATGAAGATGAAGTGACAACATTGTTTCCACAACTATCGTCAGATATAAATGCCTTTAAAAAATAAATGAGAGTCTTTAAGCATGAAGATTCCATCATATAATAATGATCAACCTTAACCAAGAAATGTGACATATCAAGTCAAGGAAGAGATTCGTGAATGTCAATTTTTGAAGAAAATGTAAAAACTTTTCTAACTGTGTTGAAGTTTTTCATAAAATTGAAGATAAATCCCCTCAATTATGTCTCCCAAATAAAAAATATGTGACTCAAAAAATAATGAATCAATGCATGGAAAGTAGGAATCTCAATCTAGATGAAAAATATATATCTCTTTCTATTAGTCACTAGAATCACCAAGAGATGAATGTGTGATCTCAATTGGAGAATTAGGAGATTCATGTGGAGGTTCTAGATAATAAATCAACCTAGATATCTTCCTTAAGGTAGCATCCCAAAATGGAGTTTTTTTTTCATCATGAAATGGAATGAGTAAATATACAAAAGCATCATCTAGGGATAGAGAAACATGAGGATCTCTAGAAAGCTCCTAAAATGGTCCAAATTATGTGTGGGTACTCAATGTGGCTAAAATCAGGGTAGATTTTGAAGAATAGAAATGAGGTCATGCTATCAAAAATCAATGTTTTGATATGATAATTCTTATCTCCCAAAATTCATTGATTCCACTCCATCTTTGGATGAAGAACAAGTCCATAAAGATGAGACAAGATATTAAACCATCTGTACAGTATGTGACAATTCCTTTCACCTATGATAAAAAATTACCCATAGTAAAAGTTATTACACCAGTTTGTAATACCCAAGATTGCATCCATGATGTACTTCTCACATTACAAAATGAGATAAAAAAATTATTACACCTCCCCACAACGCACTCAATCAAAGAACCCCCGACAAAAAAATGATTTTGGCACTTAATACATAGTGTCTATACAATTACTTCTTGTTAAATAGGAGATAAGTGGAATTTTGATTTTGATGTTCACAATTGCCTTATTAAGATTAAATCATACTCAAATCAATATGATTAATGATCCAACTAAAATCATAGCATTATAATGATCATAAATGGCTCAAAAATACCAAGATAAAAAAGTAACATTTGTTTCCAAAACAATTCTATAAAATAAGATCATATCTAAAGAATAGACAAAAAATTATGCACTTCAAAAAACATATGCACTTGAAAATGTGTTTGCATGACCCAGAACAAAGCCTCTAAATTTTTAAAATCAAGGGTTAGGAAAGTAAAATCATTAAAAAAAAATATTTATGAAAAATATATCTATTAAAACCAGCAAATAACACTACCACTAGAAAGTTTAGGAAATTCTATCCAAAATAAAAATAAAAAGTTCTCTAAAAAAGACCTCAAGTTAAACAAGATATGAGTTGTCAAAGTTAGAATATAAAACTGAAAAGATCAATGGTGAGGGGTTAAAAATTTGTAAATCCTACTAATGTCATTGAAATACTAGGTTAAATTTGACATTCAAATGGTTGTCACAAAAAAATTTCAGCTTAAAATTGACAACTAAATGGTGGTTGCAAAAGAAGCCAAGTACCTTGAAACTTAAATTCAAATTTAGTCACAGAACTATTGATGTAATAGTGATTGGTTTGTGGATTGTTGTTCCGTTTTCTACATGGTGTCTTTTTTTGGGCTAGGTTTTGTTGATGTGGCACTGATGACAAGGCTATCTATGTGACCTATTGATGTGGTGATGAAAGGGATCTTTTTGTGATACGTTTCTCTATAATGCCTATGTGGATAGTTCTCCTTTGCTAACATGTTTACCTTGGGTAGAAACTAACTACATACATTTCCATATGGATATCTATATGGATGGAGGATGTACTATCACATGACACCATGGGAAGAAGGGAAGGGACCACACTGCATGGTGCCGTGCTAGCTAAGTAGTAGGAAGCTATCCCTAGTGACATTGGTGGTGGGATCCTAAGAAGGCTTTATCCCACATACAAGGGATGAGTTTTATTTTCTCTATTTTTTATATATAAACCATCACCAATAAAAATATAGTGCTAGAACTACCGATGTGTATGAGGAAGCTTGTCACCCGTGAATGTAACAACTTTTCAATTTGGAATATTCTCTATAACAATATATAATCTATACAATACTCTCTATTTTCTATGGAAATTCTAATGGAGATAGGGGTCTAACCTCAAAAACAAAGGTTTTGTAGAAAAAATATCGCTAAAATGTACTACAAAGAAAAACACTTAAATCACAGAATATAAAATATTTTTTAGATGCAAGATTGTATGAGTACTACAAATCAAGTTGTGCAACCTATTTTTCTCCCATATGGATCCAAACTCTCTATATGTCCATCAAACCACCTTCAATCTTCCAAAACTATTTCTAGTCCTTAATTCCCAAAATCCACATCTAAAGACCTTGAAAATCTAAAATTTTAAATTCTCCCTTTCTTCGATCATTCCACTACCCCTCAACATGTGTCCCAGTATTATTCTTCCCCACATTTTCATCTATGCAAAATTAATATTTCCTACACCTACTCTATTGTCCAACATACTTTTTCTATCCTTTCATCTATCCTATCTAATTCTTTACATAAATATATATCCCATTTCATCCATTTCATCTCCTAAGCCATTACCAATTTCTTTAGACATACTTCTATAGGCATGGTCTATCATTTCATATGTTTTGAAAGTGCCATCAAAATAACAAGATTCTCAAGAGTCATCCCTCCATGTCCTATCATGCATCCATTATCTTCCTAAATGATCCAAAAGTTAAAAAAACAAGCAAAGTGAAATATTTTTTCTACTATTGAAAACCTTAAAAACAAGTACTTTTACCATGATGAAAACCTAGAAAACATGCATCATGTGTAATCTATGAACCTTTTTTAGTCCATACATGGGGAAAGGTTTTATTTTTGTTATCCTATCATATCATACTCATATTTCCTCCATCATTCTATGTCCCTCATATCCATTATCCTATCAATTTTTATATTTCCTTTTCCATCTTTGATTTTGAAATGGCTAGAGTTCTTCATAAGAATTTGCATCCTATTTGCTTCACATTGTCTATATCTCTTTAGTTCATATCCCTCACCTTATCTACAATCATTTAGTCAATATTACCTTTCTTCTCACAACCTTTAACCCATATCCATTATCTTATCCATTTCTAATCTTACTTATCTATATGTCATCTCTATCCTATCAAAATTCATCCCTTGATCTTGATATAAAATAATGATGTAAATTAGAAAATATATTTTCTGAAAAACATCTTGACATGTCCACTCTTCTGAAAAACATGCCAATTAATGCTTCATGCCATTACCTTATATTTTCTTGTCCAATCCTTTATCTTGTAAATAAACATGTCATGTGATTATTAGATAGTCCTTTAAAGTCAAATCATTCCTAATGCCATAATAAAATCTTTCCTCTACCCATTTCTTTTTTACCAATCCATTTGTCCCTTCATAATGCCCCTACCTTGCAAGACACTAGGGGTTATCAAATACTTTTGGATTATGGAGAGGGCTATGAACCAGTAATCCTTTAATCAAAATACCTAAAACTTTTTATTTGATTAACTCGGTAGAAGCTCGGTAAAACACACTATCCTATGTACTGACAATAGTAAAAAAACTTTAGCAATCAGTAAATCATTCATACAAATCATGCATCACATGTAACACCTATATTTAACATGGAAATCCAACTATGGTAAAACTGATGTGGGAATTGTCACCCACTAAGAAAATACTCTTATGAAGTACGCCCAATTAAGAGCCAATCCTATTAAAGATTACAATTCACACTATTAGGTGTGACCCAGTTAAGGGATTTACCTCAGGTCTGTTAGGATCTTCACCTTGTTAGGAGTGGCCTATTTAGAGGGCTTCAAACACTCTTTAGAATGTTACCTTTTGGAAGGATTTTACAACAAGAGTGTTAAGTCCACTCTCTTAAGAGATTTCCGAATTAAAAATGCTAGTAAGAAATAGTGAATAAATTGACCTATAGATTTGCAACTATCTTTTCTAACTTAGATCCTTTGTGTACTGTTTAATCTTGTCTTCAATTCTTTAATTTCCACTAGCTTCAACATATCATCAAATCCTTCTATCTAACTCAAAATCTCTCTATTCCTTCTTTACTGCTTCAGTCGGAGACCCTTCAACTATTCAATTTGCTAGCTCATTGTTCATACAAATCCATCCTTTAGATAGATAATTTTTTCTCTTAATGTCCTTTATTATGTTTTTCTTTGATCAATCTTAATTCTCCAATTCATTATACCTTGAATTTGGATCTTGTTAACACATTTTCTTTTCACCTAGGAACTTGAACTTTCTTGAAACTTGTTCCATCTTCTTTAACTATTTAGATCTAAGTCGTAGATCTTCACCTTGAATTTTCCAATCTATATATCTATGTAGCTTACTCTCCATGTCATCATGATAATCCATCTCATCATAGCTAACCATTAAATTTTGATTCAATCCTTATTTAATATATCTTCCTCACTCTGCTTCCTCCATTTAAATTTTGGTTAACTTGTCTCGGTGCCTAAACCTTTCTTTTATGTTCAGTGCCTTCGATTCCTTTTCCTTTACGAAGTTACTTCCTTTTTATATTTACCTTTACCGACTACCATATCCTGCTTAGTAGCTAAAACAACTTAACTTACCGACTTGATGTAAATCTTCATCGCCATGCTTTACCAACTTAACATAATCATATGTTAGGTAGAAAATAATTATATCAACATAATCTAATCATTTTATGATCTATATCAATTGGCCATTTATGTTCTTCAATGTCACGATCTCTCATTTCTTCATCTTCTTAGCTCATTCAACTTATATCATTACCGAATGATATGAAAACGTAATATAAACTAGAAATCAATTACTTGATATCAATGACAAGACAATAATTGATCTAACCTTTTTATTATCATGAATTCCTCTATTCTTTGTCGGTCTTGATCATCATCACCATTAGATAGTCAATCTTCAACATTACTATCAGTTATGGTAACAATCTCCCCCTTTGACATTGATGGAAATACTATCAATATTTAGTGTTCAATTAATGATGGTAACACTTCATTTTCATTCATATTCTCCCTCTAAGATTTATCTTTTCATTTTATGTACTTGATCTTCTCCTGCAGTCTTTCTCCCTCTGTCATTAGTAGACTTCTTTACTATTCCTATTTAAAAATTTTTTTTATGATCTTCATTGTTCATCTTCCTCTGTAATAGTCATTGATTTATTCTCCTTCTTTGTAATCATCCATAGTACTCTCCCTCTTTGATCTATTTATCATCAATTTCATTCATCTATATCTTTTCCCTTCATCAAACATATTCTCCCTCTTTTACAACAATATCAAAGACATACAAAATTTTCAAATCATACCTCAAATGTAAAAATTTATCATTGAAGTCATAAACTTATTTTTTACAACTTTAGGCTTTGCCCAAAGAGTGAACACTAGCATCAACTCAAAAGATAGATATTCTATTGAGTACTTGAATTGATGCAACATGCATCATGCCTTAATGAACATTGGATAGGGGAAGAACCCCTAACTTACCTCAAAGATACGCAAAAGTATGCTTCAATAGTGGTTTTATAAATATATCACCTATCTATTCTTTAGAGTTCACATACTCCAATGTCACAAGCTTATCCTTTAATGTCTCTCTAAAATAGTGATACTTAATAGATATGTGATTTGTTTTATAATGCATCACCAAATTATTTGATATGTTAATAGAACTAGTATTATCACAATAAATTGTAACTGGATTAGTAATCTCTTCATGCATACCTTCCAATAATTGTTTGATCTGTACAATATTAGAAAAATTCATAGTTATAGCAACATACTCATCTTCGATAGTAGATTATGAAATACAACTTTTTTTCTTGTTTAACCATGTCACTAGTATTTCTCCTAAAAAGAAAGATCTACCACTAGTCCTCTTTCTGTCATCAATATTTCTAGCCCAGTCAAGATCAGTATATAACTTGAGATCAAAATCTCCTCCTTTTTTGTATAGCATACAAAAATCTTTAGTCCCTTTCGAATATCTAAATATCCTTTTTATTGTAGACATCTGTGTCTCCTTTGGTTTTGGGGAAAAACCTTGCAACTATACCAACTGAATGTGCAATATATGCATGGTTGTGGAAAACATACTATAGTTTACCAATAATGGATCAGTAAAGTATCTTGTTTACTTCCTTAGTGTCATCTTTATTTGACAATTTACATCCAGTAGTCATTGGTTTTACAACCATTTTTTATTCTTCCATTTTGAATTTCTTTAGGATCTCCTTGATATACTTAGATTGAGTTATGTAGATCCCATCAGTAACTTGTTGAATTTGAAGTCCAATAAAAAATTTAATCTCTCCTATCATAGAAATCTCAAATTCCTTTCTTATTTCCTCAACAAATGATTTAGACATGATCTCATTTCCACCAAATATAATGCGATCAACAAATATCTTAGCAATCAAAATTTTATCAGTACTATCACATTTCAAGTATAAATTGTTGTTATCACTATTACTTTCAAATCCAATCTTGATTAAGAGTGTAATATTTCATACCATAATCTGGATGCTTGCTTTAGACTATAGATTTTTTTGTGTATCTTTCAAACCATATCCTTATCATATTTTTGAACAAATCCTTTAGGTTGTTCAATGTAGACTTCTTCTTCAAGAATTTCATTTAGAAATGCAAACTTAACATCCATCTGATAAAATTTGAATCTTTTATATGTAACATATGAAAGTAATATCCTTACACATTCTAATCTAGAAATAGGAGAGAAAGTTTCACCATAATCAATACCTTTTTCTTGTGCATACCCTTTGTAGACTAACCTTGCTTTATTTATGATCACATATCCTTTCTCATTGAGTTTACTTCTGAAAATCCATTTTGTTCCAATCAATTTCTTAGACTTAGGTCTCGGTACCAGTGGCCAAGTTTTTTTCTTTTCAATCTGATTAATTTTCTCTTTCATAGCCTTCATCCAATCTTCATTTCCTAGAGCATCCTTCAGTAATCTTGGCTCAAATTCAAAAATCAAACCTATGTTATCCTTGAACTTAATTCTTGTCATGAATCTTGCATTCTTGTCTCCAATAATTCTCCTTGGTGAGTGATGTCTTCTCACATATTTAATTAATATTGGCTCAGTAGATTGGTCATTAGTGTTTTCATCTCTCTGTAGAGGGTCATCTTGATCATTTGTTGCTTCTTGATGCAGATCAGTTCCTTCAACCAAATTACCTTCCTGAACATAAACAAATCTTTTGTAATCCTTGGGTTCCTTTTTTCTATCCTCTCCATTCCTTTCTACAAATTCATCAATCCTTACATTTGTACTTTCAACAACTTTTCTAGTAGCCTTGATCAAACATTTATATGTTTTTCTCTTTGATGAATAACCAAGAAATATAGCTTCATCTCCTTTAGAGTCAAACTTTTCATATCTATAATCTTTCAGTATGTAACACCTACTTCCAATTTTTTTAAAGTAACTTAAATTCGGTGTGTGGCCAAACCGAAGCTCATAAGGTGTCTTGTTGATTCCTTTAGATTCAATTATACTTGGTTGAGTGTGTAGCTTGCACTACTTATGGATTCTCTCTAGAATTTTTGAGAGACTTCTTTATCAATTAACAATGTTTGATAGCACAATCAACTATGGATCTATTCTTTTTCTCATCTATCTCATTTTTTTGTGGAGTCCTCAATGCAAATACTTGTCTTTTAATTCCATTCTCATTACAGAAGATAATAAATTCATCAGAGATAAATTTATCTCCTCTATATAATATTAAACACTTCAATTATTTTCCTATTTCCTTTTCAACTCTTTCTTTATACCACTTGGAGATTTGAAATGCATCATATTTCTCTTTCAGAAACATAGTAGAAATCAATCCTAAATAATCATCAATAAACAAAATGAAATATTGATCTCCATAATAGCTTTGCACTCTCATAGGACCACAAAGCTCATTGTGTTCTAGTTCCAATATACCATTGGTAGAATAATATTTTCTTGAAAAACTTGACTTAGTCATCTCACCAATTTGACATTCTTTGAACATAGCTTTATTAGGTTTTCTTAATCTCGGTAGACCTTTGACTCTATTATTTTTAGTCACTTTAATCATGTTATCAAATTTTACATGACAAAGTCTTTGATGCCATAGCCATACATCTTCAAGTTTAGGAAATAAGAAAATCTTTGCAAAAGTATCAAGACAAAATAAATTACTTTTTTTATTATTCACCAGTTCCATTAAGGTTTCCATCATAACCATAAATATTCATCTTTCTATTATGAAAGTATAGTCGGTGGCCAATATTTATTAGTTGTATAACACTCAACATATTATATAATTCAGTCCTTTAACCCAATATACATCGTTACATTTCATCTTCTCATTCAATACAATGGATCCTTTACCTTTCACAAGACATGGAGAGTCATTGGAAAATATGACAAGTCCTCCATCATACTCTTCTAGATTATCAAACTTGTCAATATCACAAGTCATGTGATGTGAACATCCACTATCAATAATCCATGGGTTAGGTTTACTTACATGAGAAACAAGTGTTTTTTCATCTTCATCAGATTCTTCCTTTACTTCGACATAGACAACTTCGAATCCTTCTTCAGTATCATCAGATTCATCATCAGTTACACCTTCCTTAGCTAGGTAGCAAGACTTCTTACCTTTATCCTTTTAGTCTCTAAATTTTTAGGGTCGATTGTCTCTTTTTTCATTATTTTCATTCCTTTCATTGTCAGGACATCTTGATGTAATATGACCAATCTTATTACAATTAAAATATTTCAAAGGTAATTTTCCTTTGTACTTTCCTTTTCCTCTCGATAGTGCCTCTAGATCTTCTTGGTCTTTCTCCTCATTCAAAATACTATCATATTTATTTTGATATAAACTATTGTGAATATCTTTGGCTTTTCGTATTGTACTAATGCTTAGAGATGACTTGAATGTAGATTCAATGGTCAGTAGACTATTATAATAATTACTTAACTCAAATGCAATTATTTTACCGATTAGGACTTCAAGAGTAACAACATTATTCTATATAGATATCAATTATTAAATAATAGATACTCTAATATCATACTTAGAAGAAAGTGTTCTCATAATTTTACCTACCACTTCTTCATTAGTCAATGCTCCACCAGCACCTATGATGGCACTCAAAACTTCATTGATTATGTTTCTATATTGTGTGATGTTCTCTTCATATTTCATTCTCATTTCATCACACTTTCCCCTAAGACTATCAGCCATAGCCTTTTGTACATTATAATCTCCTCCATATATATGTGCAAGCCTATCACACATCTCTCTTGAATTAACATGGTCCTTAACATCATTAAATTCAGCATCGGAGGGGGAAGAAGCAATCTCTATCATAACTGAGTTGTCTTCCTTCTTTTCTCTCATTTGATCAACTGTCATAGGTCACGGAGGCGGTGGAGTCTATTCATTAGTTAGAAGATTTAGTGTAGATTCTCTAATCCTAGATAGATACAATCTCATCATGCTTTTCCACGTTGAGAAACTTTCCTTATTTAACTTATGTACTTCTCTCCTATACATCATTAGATCTTTTAATCAAGTCTTTTAAACTTATCTCTTTAGAGTACTTAGCTCTGATACCAATTGTTTTCCTAGATTATGGAGAGGGGAGGTGAATCCATAATCCTTTAATCTAAATACCTAAAACTTTTTCTCTAATTAACTCGATAGAACACTATTACATTTGACCCACATTTCTGACCAACATTTTCGACCAAGCATTAAAATGATTTTCCTTGGTTAGTTTATAGAAGAAAAAAATTGATTTTTTTTTAATCTATTCCCATGTTGGTCAGAATTACAACAACTAGGCCATGCGGTCGTAATTCTGACCAACACGAGGATATAAATTAAAAAAAATATACATTGTTTCATTTAATTTTATTTTGCAATTATACTCCATAGGCAAAGAAGAGGTGAAGGAGGGAAGGAGGGCAGCTGTCGACATCAACTATATGCATCTAGCATGTGAGTTATGGCACCAATCTTCAAGCATGGGAATTCAATCAGTAAGTTTGAAGTAACCCTAACCTTACAAATGCTTGCAAAAGTGTTGAGTCCTATTGTGCCCTGGATTGAGAACTAGGAAGCTATGTTTAATAGATTTGCAATTTTTTCACCTAATAGAGAAAAGAATAAAAGGAAGACCATTCCTAGGCTTATTGACAACTATATAATGAGCACATGTTTTTGAACTCATTCCATTTCGATTTCATTTTAAAAATATCTCCTTCTCCTCCACATTAGTATTCTCAAACCTGAGAAAGCATCGAGAGGAATAGGCATTCAAATCCTACCATTTCTTTCACCATTTCATTGTAGTCTTGATAAGAGATTCAATTTTTTTCCATTTTCTTAATCAAGGGTACATTTTTTTTATTTTGAATTTTTTTTCATCTGTGTTTTCTTTGTAGTTCTGAAGTCAGGGGTTTGAAATCTTAATCTTTGGACTTGGAATCTCAAATGCATTCATTCTACATTATTTACACTCGATATTATTTGGTGATTGAAATTAAAATATTAATGGAATCATTTTTGCATCTATAATGTTGTATATCCTTCACCTCTAATGGTGTTCACGCCACCATTAGAATTGGCGTGAACACCATATTATATATCCTGCATTTCTTGATCCTTTTTAGCCTGTACCTTTACAGTACTACAAAATGAGCCAGACCATCATCACCTCTTTGTGCTTGTATTCCTTCAAATTCATGGATTTTATGTTTCAATTCCTCCCATACCTGCCTAATCTTAGCAAGATATAAGTAACCTTTGTTCATTGTCCCATGTCATTGAATGAAGGGAATAATACCAAATTTCCTCACCATTTTAGGGTCTCTGATTCCTTCAAAGACATGAAAACCCACTCCTAGGACTACCCATTTGATCACATGGTCTAGACCTAATAGAATGTTTTTAATCAAAAGAAACCTTAGCATCCATTTCATCACTTCAACATATTCTCCAATGTCTATCACCTAGCCAAGAACAATATTAATGATGTCTACATTAATTTTATGCCAATGCTTTGCATTCACAAATTCCTCACCCAACGGTTGTAGGAGTGCCATAAAAACTTTCTTGTCTTTGTAATGACACATCTGTCACAACCTCCTCAACTTCACATTCTTGAAAAATGCTTGTTGTTTCCTTGTTGTCAATAGTGTAAAATTTGCATCGATCGTTGAAAAACCAAAGTTGAGACTCATAGGAAAAAATGTGTCTTCACAATCAAGCCTGCCAACTTTTAAATCTCACCACACATCTTCTCGTCATAAAAACACTTAATCTTAATAAATACTATTTCATCAATTCTCCAACATCATTAATGTATCCTTGAGGGAGCTAGTGCATTCATCACCTAATGCTAAATTCAGATTAAAAAATCTTAAAAAGTGTACTTCCCCCATTGTAATGGTAATGGTATTCATTTTGATTTTAGGATTGTGAGTATTAGTTGTGATAGTTAGAGTGTCATTTGTATGACCAAAAATCTTATGTATCATGCACATACTAACTGTTTGATGTTCATTATCACTATGTGAGAAATGGTTGAGGATAGACAAGTCTTGATTAAAAAATTTGACACTTTGGATGATGTTTTAGAGACTCTCATGAAGCTAATAACCATGGATAAGTTCTCTTGGTGCAAAAATGTCATGGGACTTGATCACTATAATTAATTTTTTTGTTTATGTATTTATATGGGTATAATCTATAATGTACGATATCAAGTGGTAGAATTTTAGGATTTAGGTTGCATCAACCTTGTAAATATTTATATTTTGTGTTGACCTAATGTTATTTGAAATTTATCCAAAGTACAGACAAAATATTTTAGGACAAAATCAATAATTCTTTATATCAGAATAAAAACTCCACAAAACTTGCATGAACACACCCCATAATAAACCCTGATACAAGAACTACAGACCTCATTTTCTCCATTTTAAGGATGCAATTTTGGATTGGATATTTCCTTGGAGTCAACTAAGGTGCCTTCACTATGAAATGATCCCAGTTTAGTCAATTTTACTATCATCTTTACTTGAAATTACGATCTATCTACTATCAAATATTTCTTGCATGATTCTTTGTTGTTCTAAATAATTACCTGCATTCTCCAAATGCTTCTAAGACTAAGTCTCTCCAACCTCATTAAACCTACATTCCACATAATCCTTGATGTTTTAAAACTTGAAATCCCTCCCAATAGTCTTCCAATACACAAAAAACACCGTACAAATTATAAATATCTAATACATGTTCAACTCTGGTTATTTATTGTCATAGGTAACTTCCCCTTCAAATTTGAAAAATGGTTCTACACATTGACTCATACTAAAAGGTGCAAATTAAAACACTAATCGATAAGCTAGACCTATAAATACTTAAATACCATTAAGTAGTTAGCAAGAGCTATCAAGACTAATATTTCAGTAGGCTAGAAACAAGGGCTATAGGCAACAACAATGTAGAAGATGAAATTGGTGTAATGATAAATACTATGCTCCCTAATACACAAAGTACACAGTATCCAAACTATTAACTAAATTACCAAATGAAATAGGTTTGTATTAGGAATACTTACCTGGGGTTGACTTAACAACACATTAATCTACCTACTGGGTTGTCATGATGGATAGAAAGGACCTAAGAAAACCAAAGTTGGGTTTCAAAGAACTTCACTTGATGCAGAGGTGGCATGGTGGTCTTCATTCTACAAATGATGAGGGACTTCACAAGTTATTTTCACACATATCAAATAGGCTTCCCAAGGATCATCTCCTTTGACCCATTACAACCTCCACCAAATCAGAGTGCACAAATGGTTTATGGTGCCACAAAACACTCTAAATCTTGGAAAAAATATTCAATATCCCTCATTAGTTAATTTGATTCAACCAAAACACTTTACCAAGCCAAGATCCTAAACCAGTTGCTAAACTAGGCTTATTCTCCTAGTAGCCCTACCAGATTAGTTTTCCTAAGTTCTTGTCAAACTTCTCCAAAAGAATCAAGAAAAAAAATGCATATTTGAATACCCTTTTTAGAGTTGTACAACATACCTCAAAACTAAAGACAAATATTTTGGACCAACTGTCCAAACAATTGTTGGTGCACTGCCTATTAGCCCCCAATTAGGCCTCTAATTACAATGCAAGTGCTACTTCACCACATTCCCAATTTTACTTAACCACAAAAAGAATTTCCACATCACTTAAATCCAATCATTTTCCTATTTTAAAGACTAGCCATCAAGTTTTTCTATCCTATTCCCCAAACCCTCCATTCTAGGCCTATAACCCAAGGGCTTCCTAACCCAAGCACCTCAAAACACTTCTAGATCCCCACAATGGATCCAAAACAATCCTATGATCATATAATTATTATCCAAATCATAAAAAGTAGTTCTCCAATGAACAAAACCTTCAGACCATGACTGGTCCCAACACAAGCAACCCTTCAATCAACATATTCCAAGCAATCAATGATTTAATCTTCATATTCCTTGCATGTCCTACATTCAAATACATTTGAAAACATTAAATATATCATATTATCCCTTTCCCACATATCCTATTGGTGGAACACGCCTATACATCATTGATCCAAGAAAATGACTGTTGCACAGGGTCATTGTTCTGGAACAGTCAGTCCCAAAATAGGGAATCTTTGTTCTAGACTTCACCAAAATGATATGAAAAATTCATAGGAATGAAATACCATATTAAACATAGTCATTCTTGGGATATTTCAATGAAATAAAGTTTTAATGTCTTCCAAAATGGAGACTGTACCCTCACGACCAGGAACATGGCTATTGCAAAAAATTTACATTTTATTGTATATAAACATATATTACATTTTTTCTTCGATACCAAACTTTCTTCCTATCTCTCCTTACTCTTTTCCCCCTCTCAACACACACCTACACTATCCAATAATTCTCTCAAAGGTCGGTTAACCCTTACAAAATCGTGAACAATCAATTATAATGACTGTTATCAGTTAGTTATGATTAAGTTTTATTGTCTAGTTGACAACTAGTTGTCCACTTCAACAACCTTCCACCTCTTAGGAATGTATATCATTTTCTTAACTTTTTTAAAGTTTTATCACCCCTTTAAACATCATAGAATTTCTAAAACACTGCTACAAGCCTTTTAGGCCTATTTTGCCACTATAGGCAATTTACATATTTTAGCACTTCAATTGCTTTTACATCATTTGATTGGCTCTATTAGCCATTTTACATCCATTATAGACCTTTATTGGTCACCACCCTAATGCTACTAACCTAGGATCAATTTAATCTCCCCTAGTGACCCCTAGGTACCCTTATCCCTTACCAAAGCCATTTAATGGCTTACAAAGCATGGTCCTTCACAAAGGACTTAAAATCATTTCAAAACATTATCAAATGACTTTTAAGGTCTATTACAACATAAAATGACCCTTGAGATCATTTTTTCTCTCAAATCCATCCAAGGATCTATTAGTATCCCTGGCATGCCTCCATGGTTCATGATATGTCCTTGGTGCTCTTGCACCATACTCCTCAACTTTGAAAACTTTCCAAGTCCTCTTGGAAACCTACAAGTATAGACATGGTGGTCTTTATTCTACAAATGATTCAAGGGACTTCACAAGTTCTTTTCACACATATAAACTAGGCTTCAAAGAAACCTGACTGCAATCACCTAACTACCCAAAATTGTTCCATAACAGTCATTAAACTAACTGTCAAAACCAAATAGATCAATGATCAAAGTGTTTAGATTTTGAGAACATGTATATTCAGTGGAGGCTAGAAGGGATATTTGTAAAGATTTTCTAGATCTCTAAAATTCTAGAGAATATCTTCTTTACTGAGTTGAGGTGGGACAAAAGTAACATAGGTCTATGAAACCTTCACAAATATCCCTTCTTTAGCCTCCACTCATACCTCTTCTCACAATGTGGAAACTTTTCAAAGAAATAGGTGATGAACATGTAGATTTACCTAAGCACTACTGGGATCTTACCCTGCAACACATGTACTATTGTGACAAATTACCTCAAGTCCATTTTTTGCAAGGTCTAGTTCCTAGTAATGCTTGGTCAAATCTGCATGTTTTTCACCTATGCATATACCTTTTCTGATCGACTCTTATATGCACAAGTGATGAAAATTCAGATTTTCCTAAGAAGTACTATGATATATTTAAATGTATACACCAAGAAGTACGAAATGATGAATGATGAATTGTTGTAATGAAAAGGTGATGAACATGTAGATTGTCCTAAGCACTACTTGGAGCTTACCCAACAACACATGTACTATTGTGAAAATCATCACAAGTCCATTTGTTGTTGGGTCTAGTTCCTAGTAATGCTTGGTCAAATCTACATGTTTGTCAAATGTAAATGGAATACTTTGTGCCTGACATTCTTAAATGAAATATACCAGGAAGTACCAAATGATGAATTCTGAATTACTGTAATGGAAAAGCATTAGAACTGTCCATTTCTAGAACTTGATTTTCTTATAGTCTTAATGATTTTTCTACAGTCCTAATGTTTTTTCTTCTTTTTTTTTGTCTTTTGTCCCTTTCTTATTTCCTATGTATGTGCTTGGTGATAGTATTTTGAACATTGTTGACAAAACATGATTTTTTTTTATTGTCATGGGGTTTTGCATTGTTTGTTTCTCTTGATAAATTGGCCTTGAATTTGAATTTTTGTTCACTATTTTATTTCAGCTTGATATTTTATTTATTTTTCATATACACAGAGACTACACATGTTGATAAAAAGATGAGATATTTGATTTAGGTTTATTGGTCATGATTGTAAATGGTCAATATTTATGATGGTACTCCTTGGTGTATTCCATTTAAAAATAATCATGTTTCTATGGCTACCATAAATGTCCCTTTGTGTTGAGAGAATTAGAGTTGACAAAATGGTTGTTCAGTGACTACATCTTCCATTAGAGCCACTTCATATGCACATGTGATAAACATGCAGATTTTCATAAGCACTACTGGGAGCTTACCCTGTAACACATGTACTATTTTGAAAAATCATCACAAGTCTATTTGTTGCAAGGTCTAGTTCCCAGCAATGGTTGGTCAAATCTGTATGTTTGTCACATGTGCATATACCTTCTCTGATTGACTCTTATATGCACACATGAAGGCTATATATGCATAGGTTTTACATGATTTTGTTTTACATATATAATACAATAATATTATTATTTTGTGTTTTACATGATTTCATTCTCCAAGTACATTACTGGAAAATTTTTTAACATATATAAATGGAATACACCAAGAAGTACCAAATGATGAGTGATCAATTTTTGTAATGAGTAGGTGATAATTTAGGCCTTGAGTTTGAATTTTTGTTCACTATTTTATTTCATCTTTATATTTCATTCATTTTTCATATACACAAAGACTACACATGCTGATAAAAAGATGAGCTATTTGATTTAGGTTTACTATTAATGATTGTAAATGGTCAATATTTTTTATGGTACTCATTGGTTTATTCAATTTAAAAATAATCATTTTTCTATGGCTATGATAAATTTCCCTCTGCGTTGAGAAAATTAGAGTTGACAAAATGGTTTTTCAGCGACTGTATCTTCCATTAGAGACACTTCATATGCACAGGTAATGAACATGCAGATTTGTGTAAGTACTATTGGGAGCTTACCCAAAAACACATGTACTATTATGAAAATCATATCACAAGTCTATTTTCTGCTAGGTCTAGCTCCCAGTAATGCTTGGTCAAATCTGCATGTTTGCTGCTGGGTCTAGCTCCCAGTATTTTTTTGTCAAATCTACATGTTTTTCACCTATTCATATACCAAATGATGAATTCTCAATTTTTGTAATGGAAAAGCATCAAAACCATCCATTTCTATAGTCTTAATGATTTTTCTATAGTCATAATGATGTTGATGGAATGGAGAGATATGGTAATGAAGGGGAGGGGTGAATCAGTGCCCTCAAAAAATTTAACTCCAAAAACTCAATCAACAAATAGTAGTAAACTCATATATCAACTGAATCCATTGTATGCAATATTCATTCAATTAACTTGTAAATTTAAATTGCATGAAATCAAACAATAAACCAATCACATAACAAAAGTATTTTGGTTACACAGAAACCCTTCTTAGAAGGTAACAACTGTGGTGGGGATGACACCCACAAATTCTTTACTACTATAGATAATAAATTTTTCCTGTTAGGGATAAAAGTTGTGATCACTTCTTGTGATCTTACCCTGTTAGGAGTAACAATTAGATTAGCTAGATCTACCTAGTTAAAGGATTTTAACAACACTACTTGAGTGTGTACTCAGTTAAGAGATTTACAAAAGACTGTTAGGTCTACTCTATTAAGAGATTTTTGCTAACTCTATTACAATGATTAGAGAATAACATGATGTATCTACAAATGACAACTTAACCTTGTCTGAAATAGATCTATTAAGTATTGGATAAATATCACCTTCATATGTGAAAATCTTATCTCTGAACTACTTGGTAGCCTTGTGTGATTCTGTCTAATCTAAATGTCTCTATATTTTTCTCTTCTCTATTTGATAATTGATATCTTGAAGTTGGCTTCTTGCTTCAATATCTCCTTTGCTTGTTCATACAATACATATAATCCTTGTGTCAAAATGACATGAATTACAATTATATAGCGTACTTCTATTACCACTTAACAAAATTAGGTTACAATATCTTAGGAAAAACCCTAAGATCTACGATGTAGAAAAATAACCTAGATCTCGCAAATACATAGAGATCATCATCACAATTAATGATTACATCTACAATAAATGATTCTTGATCTTGGTAAAACATTTTATGATTCTATTGTAATTGTATGCATAGATAGATGTGCCAAAACTGGTTACTATGTCATTTCTTGAATTGCTCGGTCAACACTATTAATATTGCTTGGTAGTTACACTGGTGCTCAGTGTCCACTCTTCTCGATGTTTACTGATGCTCAGTATCAGTATAAACTGATGCTTGGTAAAACTTCTCTGGTGCTCGGTTAGAAATTTTATCTTTTTATTCTCGGTATTGCTTTGAGATAACTCAGTGTGAAGGCTAATGTAGTTAATCGACTAGCATGTATAGCTTGTAGTACTTCCATTTACCGACTAGATAGCATAGGTAATCGACTGATAATATTTGATACTAATAACAATCCTTAATGCTCAAGTAGAGATAACAATCTCCCCCTTTGGCATTAGTATCAAAACCTTTAATGTATATAGACCTGATGTCTCAAAAATTATTCTTACTTTTCCATATATACATAAACACCATAACTTAAAAAAATTTCAAAAAATTCCTCCCCCTTGGTGCATGCTCCTGGTAGTATGTAGTACACTTATCATATATTTATACAATTTGGCATATACATTAGTTTTCCCCCTTTTTGATAGTAATGCCAAATACAAAAGTGTGCACTTATAGTTTATCAAAACTATGCTGGTGGGTTTTCTTAAAAGAATCCAAGAGGTTTTCCCATTCCTCTTTCAAGTTGGTGAGAGAAACCTGCTCAAGACCGACTTGTGCATTCATGTCAAAGATATTTTCTAACATAGAAATCTCTGGTGTTGTAACAAGTGTTTGCGCTTTGACAACGTGTTTCTCAAAAAATTTCAAATAAGGAAGCAACTCAATTTGTAGCTCGGTGACCTAGTCACTTATCCTTTCTTCTTGCTTCCTTAGATCTTCTCTTAACCACCTAAGTTCTTGAGCCTTCAGTATATGCTTAGCAAAAGAATCTGGCTTCCTTAAGGCTGCTTGTGCACTGGCTTGGATTTTGATGTCCAGTGTTTTAATTTTCTCACTGATCTCAGCAGTGAAGGCCTCCACAGTGAAAATCTTAATCAATATCTTACTAATTAACTAAGTAATAGATTATATGTTAGTTATTACCTCAGATAATTTCACCTTGTTTATTTCCACTTCCTGGTTGATTTTCTCTGCAAGTTTGTATTGAATCGTTGATTCTGCCCATTCTTCAATTCTTTTCTCAACTTCAATGTTAGGGGAATTGATTTCTTCTACAAGGGTAGCAATTTGGTCCATTATAGGTGTGTCCTCATTAATTTGTACCTCTTGTACGACCTATTGTAAGATGTCTCTTACATTTTCCAATACCTCCTTGCTCTAGCATTCCATCCTCATCTTTTCTTGTGCTTCTTTTTTTGTACATAACTCCCCATATTTTCTAAGTTCTTAAGGGCTTAGGTTCCTCAGGTCACTATCAGGTATAACCATGATTTCATCTAGTGTGACTAGCCCTTTTCCTTGTTTCTTCTTCTTCTTCATCTCTGGCTCTTGAGGTGATCTTTTCACAAATGGAACCATTTCTTTATGCTCAACCTTTCTTCTATCTTGTCTGGTTGACACAGTATCCTCCTTTTTCTGCTCCTCGGTAACCTATGTGTCGGTTGACTGAGACGGAGCCTCTGATGTTGTTTTAGGTGGGGTAGCCTCGGTTGCTTTGAGGTCATCTTGGCCCTTTGTATCTACTTCTGTTGTCTCTTTTTCTTCAGGCTTATCTATTTTTGTTGGTGTTCTAGCCTCTTATTCCCTTGATGTGTCCACTGGTTTCTTGGGGTTTGAGCCTTCAGGTTGTTCCTTGGTTATAATTTCAATAGCTTTCATCTAGATGGGAAGTGCACATGGTAATGATGTGATTGCAGGCTCAGTAAACTTACCTTCTTCTTGAGTTGTGCCTCCAACAACATTCACATCCTCATCATCATCTCGGTCATCGGGATCACCATTTGTGATGTCCTCAATGAGTACATCTAATGCATTGTTATCTATAATTTGGATCTCAACCTGATATGGTGTATCTTGTGAAATAGTTAAGTCTTTGGTGGCATCTGTGCTATCAGGTACCTCAATATCTGATATATCTATGTGTTCTTGGTGCAATGCCATGTCTACATCTTCAATGTGAATGCATTTACCTTTTGATTTTAGTTTCTTTTTAGATAATTTGGCTAATGCCACCTTTTTAGCTTGCTCTCAGACTTCAACAATGGAGGTCTAGATGAGTTGACTGGACTCATCTATGTCTGCTAGATTCTCATCTAGTATCAACATTTCCCAGATTTTTACTATGAATATCCTACAATATGTTGTCATGTATTCTTCAATTTCAAAAGGAGACAAGTTTGGAATTGCTAGAACTAGGGATTGTTCCCTCATTTTCTTTTCAGTGTCTAAGGAATAGGACCATTTCTGATTTATCCTTTCCTCTAATGCCTTAGGTAATTGCTTGGAAAATTCAAGTGGAACTCTCTTAAATCAAATCATCATCTGGATGAGTGCCTCTTCTATCTTGTTCTGATCCTCGGTTGACATGTGCTCAAACTAGTTGATTTTAGGATTAGTGAGTGCACCATTCTCAATGATATCCTCAACAACTTCATCAATTGTTCTATCTTTATTGCTGACAACTTTGAATTGATTATTATCATTTTCTTCATCTTCTAAATCTTCCTTACCTCTATTAGTTTTCTTATTTTCCTCAGTGCCTTTGTAGTACCTTTTCTTCCTCAATTTGTATATTTTTTTGTAGGTGATGTTGCCTTAGGTTTTATGAAGTTCACAACTCCCTTTTTCAATGGTGGTGAAGCTACAGTTTCTGACCTTGTTCATGCCCTGGATTGCACCTCTAACTGCCTCTTCTTTCAAGTTGATGAAGGGAAAACCAGTATAGATTCTATCACTTTATCTGACTTGGTTTCTTCACTGCCATGTGGTTTATCAGTTAACATTAACTGACCTTAAGTTGCAACATCAACTGGTGAACCATCAGATGATCCATAATCATCTCCAAACTTCTCAACTAAATTTTTCATCATCTTTCTTGATTTCTTAGTCATCTTACCAATAACCAGGCCTATTTTTATTCTTTTCTTGGCCTCCTCAAATGTTCCAAATCTCTCTGCATTTTTATCCTTTGGTGTAGCTAGAAGAGCCTTAATTGATTTGGAAGGAAAATCAATATCCATTTCATAACCCATAAGGGCTAGCCATTTAGGTCTAGGCTCCATAGCCTTTATCAGTGTATGGTCACTGTCCACAAGAAAACAAATATCCATCTCATACTCTTCGACCAATTTGGTGGGGATTCTATTCTGAGAATTCATTCTAATCTTAAATTGCTCAAAATAATTATCAAAAACATTGTTTAGATTGTTTCCCAAGTCATTAATCATATCTCATATCTATACTATGACTGGCTTGTTGGTTGACCATTCTACATTACCGACTAAAGGGAAAAATTATTGTATATAGAATAATATACAAACTAGAAGTGATCCAAACTTACAAGTATTCAACTTTTCTGACCAGATGGTCTTCATATTTTCTTTAATTTGCTTCAGAAGAAGCTCGGCAAGGTCCAACTGGGTATCTTTCTTGATCATTTTATATGCAATGTCAATGGCTACACATGGTACACTGTTTAGTCTGCTCGACTGATAGATCTTATAACCAATGACATGAGCTACAAACTTAACCTCTAGGTATATAATTGAACCAATATTCAGTGCTCGAGCATCCCATGCTACTCTGGTATTCTTTCCAATATCGGCCATAGAGGCACTATGAAATGCCTTGGCCTTGTCGATTATCGCAAACCCTGTCACTCTATGAATCATATTCTTTGTGACTTTAACCAGTTTATCCAACCAAAATATTCCATCATGAAACTGACTCAACACAACACTTATCCATTCATTTTTAAATTCCTTCAGGAAAGTTAGGGCATTTGTCAGACCAATCATTTCAACTTGTTTAAATTCTGGTTTCAATTGTCCATCATCACTACAAAGCTTTTGGAAAGCTTTACACATCGTGAAATCCCCTATTTCTCCTATTTTGCAGTGGATGTATGATCTAACATCTTCAACTAATAAAACCCTAGGGGGTATGCTTGAAAAAGCTCTCCCTAAATCTATCTTTGTTGCAACTTCATGATGAAGTTTATATTGGGATTCATCACAGCTAGCTAACTAACATAATTAGGTTCAGTTCCTCTTCTACTAGCTTAGATTTGGTTATCGTAGACGCTGATGCCATTTTACTCAACTTAAGGTTTTGGCAAATATTTTTAATATGCACAGTAGAAGTTGTACTTACTTGGAAATAATGAAGAACACACTCGGTTTGATCTGAAATTGACTTGAATACTTCTAAAAACTCTTGTCTTGAATTCTCTCTATGGAAATTTTCTCTCTTCGAAATCACTATGTGAAGAATGAACTACGTCTTTCGTCTATTTATAGCCTTTTTTGAATTGTCGCTTAAAATAATTGTCATTCATGCTTGACCTACTTCCAGTATGGTGACAACTGTCAACTTGGTGATTACCACAAAACTTCAAAAGCTCGGTTAACACATAACTTTCCATTCGGTTGATACTGATACTCGGTTAACCTTGCATAATTGTCACTGATGGGTAGCTCTCTACTCAGTCTTGCATATACTAACTAAATGACTTTTCTATCTAAAAAATTTATAAACCATAATGCATCTTAATTCATGTAGATCTGGTACATGTGTACATCAACTATAAGGAACTCTATGTAAGATAAGATCAATTTAGAATATCAGTTCCATACATACCTATTTCACCTTAGGTGGAGGTATTGACGTCACCCAATCCAACGGATGAGGTTTCACCAACTACATTGCTTTAATAGCATTTTCATTAGATGGCTTTCTCCACATAGTGTTTCTAACCCTCATGATATTTGCAATAGTGTTGCCACTCTCAAATATATGTCCTTCTTCTAGTGTTTGGTCTCTGCAATCCTTGCTTAGGTGACCGACTTTATGATAATGCAAGCATGCCATACCAGTTCTTGTCCAGCTTTGAGATTTTCCAGCCCATCTCTTCCTCATACAATTTTCTACAATATGTCCATACCTTCCACATACTGTGTAGTTAACCCATGTGTTGTAATCCCAAGTGTAAGAACTATTTTGTCTCTTCAGTTGATAAGGTTTGTTCCTTTGTTTTGGTGTCCAGACTTTCTTCATCTTTTCCATACACTCTTTTGAAGTGTGTCCATGCTTTTTGCAAGTGTAACATAGTTTCTCCATGGTAGGATTTTTAGGATTCTTACTCATCTTAGCTCTACATTCATATGCTTGATGTTTGAATTTACCACAATAATAACAATAACCATTAAACTTAGGAGTGACTTTAGGTTTACCTTGAGCTTTACTCCTACAAACATTTCAAGTATGTCCTATTTTGCCACAGTGGTAGCATGTCAATGTCTTAGGTCTTTGATTTTGATTTTTGTTCACCTATTCAACTTGTTTGGATGATTCTCCTTGTTCGGTGTAGCCTAATCCAGCTTTGCTTCCAAATATTCTTTGATTAATTAGAAAATATTCAATCTTCTTAGAATTGTCTTCAACTTTCTTTATCATTTCATTGTGTTATAGTTGCATCTTTACTTCATTCCTTAGTTTTTCATTTTCTTCGCTAAGTACTCCAATATCTTCAAGTTTTCTTGACAACTCACCATTTACTTGGTTGATCTCCTGGTTTACAATCATCATTTGATTGGATATTTCAAAATGATGCTTGGTAAGTCTTTGTATCTCAGTTTCTTTTTCTTGAAGTTGTTCAGTCATCTATCTTTGGTCTTCAACAACTAGATTCATTTCTTGTTCAGCTTGTCTAGTAGTGTTTATTACATCAATCATTCTCACCATCTGTGATTCTTGACCGATCTGCAGGGCTTTCACTTGTTTAGTCAAGTGAAGATTCTTTTTAGATAAATCAGAGATTGCACTTTCAAAACCATTAGAAATAATTCTTGAACTAGATCCAATGTTATCAAATAAGTCATCTAATAGAGGGTGTTCCCCTTAATACCACAAACACATAACAAAAACAAAGAAACAACAACAATATGCAAGAACAGAAAATGGGCTTCTTATTATCTCCACAAATGTGGAATTACAAATTTTAGAATTACAATGTGCAAAGCCACATGGGCATTTTCCCTTACAATATTTTGTAGGAAAAAGCCTCGAATTATTACCCAGATCTACCCAAAACTACTTTGAACTGTCTAAGACAACACTACAACCTTCCTTATATAGGCAATTTTCCACCGCCTGGGAAGGTTCCAGAATTTTAGCTAGTAAGGCCAACCAAACTTAGAATTTTTTTATTTTACAATTTATTACATTAGAGTCGACTCAAAAAAACTTTTGAAACCCAAAAATAAATTTTGAAGGAAATTTATTTTCTGCCATTTCAGGTGGCCCAACTTCTGGAGACCATAAGTCATCACCTGTTGACCCGATTAACTATTATGACCCCATTTTGGAAAGGGCGTGAAGTTCTCTACAACAATGGAGTTAAGAAAGCTTCATTCAATCAAAGTTTCAACCTCATCTGGGGCCTCTATAGCCTTAAAAAATGAGTTCAAAGTTTCTGTACCCTGCTGCCAATACCAAAAATTTTCAATATCTTTAAAAATAGACTTGATCTGGCAATGAAACTTTACTGGCAGGCTGATATAACCAAAATGAACCTCCATGGAAGAAAATAGACCATTCTGAGCATGAACAGAAAAATTACTAAAAATAGTAAATTTCCAAAAAATAGAAGCTCTGCACAAGATAGCCCTTATTGAAAAGAAACCAGAAATATTTTTGGGTGATGCAAGATTGCTCTTACACCCAAGATGCTCCTGCATCATCATCAATATCTTATTCATGGTAACTAGTCTCATTTTCCAAAATAGCCACATTCTTTCTTTGATTCAGTAATTTCTTCAATGCATCCTTAGCTTGTTTGTATTTGTCAATAAACATCTGCATCTGAATCTTTTGATTCTCTATAGTTTTATCCAACTTGTATCTCTCCATGATTAGATCTTTACTCTTTAGTGGTTAAACCATCCAATAAGAGACCTGTGCTCTGATACCAATTGTTGGAATGAACAAATAGGGTATTGAGAGGGGAGGGGTGCATCAGTGCCCTCAAAAACTTTAACTACAAAAACTCAATCAGCAAATAGTAGTAAACTCATATATCAACTGAATCCATTTTATGCATTATTCATTCAATTAACTTGTAAATATAAATTGCATGAAATCAAACAATAAACAAATCACATAAGACAAGTATTTTGGCTACGCAAAAACCCTTATTAGAAGGTAACAACTATGGTAAGGATGACACCTACAAATTCATCACTACTGCAGATAATAAATTTTTCCTGTTAGGGCTACAAGTTGTGATCACTTCTAGTGATCTTACCCTATTAGGGGTAACAATTAGATCAGCTAAATCTATCTAGTTAAAGGATTTTAACAACACTACTTGAGTGTGTACTCGATTAAGAGATTTACAAAAGACTGTTAGGTCTACTCTATTAAGATATTTTTTCTAACTCTATTACAATGATTAGAGAATAACAAGATGTATCTGCAAATGACAACTTAACCTTCTCTGAAATAGATATGTTAATTATTGGATAAATATCACCTTCATATGTGAAAATCTTATCTCTGAATTTCTCGGTGGCCTTGTCTAATTTTGTCTAATCTAAATGTCTCTGTATTCTTCTCTTCTTTGTCTGATAACTGATATCTTGAAGTTGGCTTCTTTTTTTAAGATCTACTTCACTTTTTCAAACCATACATATCATCCTTCTTTCAAAATGACATGAATTACAATTATATAGCATACTACTATTGCCGCTTAACAAAATTAGGTTACAATATCTTAGGAAAAACCCTAAGTTCTACGGTGTAGAAAAATAACCTAGATCTAGAAAATACATAGAGATCATCATCACAATTAATGATTACATCTACAATATATGATCCTCGATCTTGGTAAAATGTTTTATGATTCTATTGTAACTATTTGCATAGATAGATGTGCCAAAACTGATTACTATGTCATTTCCTAAACTGCTCAGTAAACACTATCAATACTGCTCGGTAGTTACACTGATGCTTGGTGTCTAGTATGCTCGGTGTTTATTGACGCTCGATATTAGTATACACTAATGCTTGGTAAAACTGCTCTGGTGCTCGGTTAGAATTGTTATCTTTTTGCTCTCGGTACTGCGTCGAGATAACTAAGTGTGAAGGCTTATGTAGTTAACTGACTAGCATGTATAACTTGTAGTACTTCCATTTACCAACTAGATAGCATAGGTAATCGACTGATAATATTTGATGCTAATGACAATCCTTAATGCTCAAGTAGAGATAACAATTTTTTCTTATTTCTTGTCTTTTGTCCTATTTTTATTTCCTATGTCTATGCTTGGTGATAGGATTTTGTCACCTTCTTTTGATGATATATCTCATTCACTCTATGTGGAATACTATTTTGTTCACTTTTTTTTATTTTAGCTTGATATTTAATTCATTTTTCATATACATAGAGACTACACATATTGTTGATAAAAAAATGAGCTATTTGATTTAGGTTTACTATTCATGATTGTAAATGGTTAATATTTCGGATGGCACTTCTTGGTGTATTTGATTTAAAAATAATCAAGTTTCAAACAAATCATCCTTCTTCGACCAATGAGTTATTCCATTCAAGAAAGACCATGTCTGACAATATCAGCCTAGAAAAAAATAAGGACACAATTGCTAGATTGTGGTCTAACTTTAAAAGAAAAGGTGATGGAAAATATTATTATTCCTGCAAAATTTGCAAGGGCTTCAAGACTTGAAGATATATAATCAAAACAACTGAGGAACATTGTAGGTAGCATGGTCACATTGAAGGGGGAAATGAATTTTGTCCATTGGTATGTATTTTAATAATTTATAAAATACATAAGAGATTATTTGATGATGACATCATGGTCATGGTTAATTTAAGGTCATCATTTTGATATAGGTCAACCACCCTAGGTTTCATGTTATGGAGTATGACAATCTAGAGAATGTGGATTTCCAAATGAGGGAACATGGAAGTGTGAATATCGAAGTAGAAGGTAATAATCCCATGGAAGAAGATCATGATGATCAAGAAGATCATGATGATCAAGATGATCATGATGATCAAGAAGATCATGATGATCAAGAAGATCATGATGATTAAGATGATCATGATGATCAAGATGATCATGATGATCATGAAAACAACCTTGATGTACCTATACTTTAGAAGGAATACGAGCCCCTATATGAAGGCTCCCAGACAAATCTTCTTTCCGCTATATATTTTTGGTGAACTTGAAGGTTATGAATGATTTATCCAATGTATCAAATAATAATCATCATCATCAAAGATTCCTTCACTAGCATAATAACATTCTCTTCTAATATTTTCATAATCAGGTTTGTATTTAGGAACTATTGTAGGACATCTAGATGTAAAATGACCTACCTTATTGCATGAAATACATTTCAAAGGTAGTTTTCCTTCAAATTTTCCCTCACCTCTTTTCTCTCTTCTAGCTATTAGTGAAACAAGTTCTTCCATCTTCTTTTCTTCTTCCATTATCTTCTCCCATTCCTCAGCATACTCACCAAGCTCTTCTCTCAGGTCTTCTTTTCTTGTGCTCGAAAGTGAAGATACTTTCTTGTGTGTGGATGCCCTAAATGCACATTCAACTCTAGGAGCAGCTTCTCCTAATTTTGTGGCTTCAAAGGTGCTTAAATTTGCAATCAACATCTCTCTACTAAAGTTTGGAGTTAGGGATATGGTTTCTTGAATTCAAATTGCCTTGAATTTGTAGGTAGGATTTAGAGATCTGAGAATCTTTGCAATGACTTCATCTTCATCATAAGTACCTCCACAATTTCTGATTCCAACTATAGCTTCTGTAATCCTTTGAACATAGGCTCTAATGCTTTCATCTTCACTCATTTGTAGCTTCTCCATCTTTTTCTTCCAGCTCTACAATTTTTATTGTTTGGTATATTTGTCTCCTTCATAGAGTGCCTCTAGTCTATTCCAAATATCATGTGCCAAATCTAGATCTTTAATTTTAGTAAACTCACCCTTAGATAGTGCACTGATTAATTCTTCTCTTTCAACCATGTTGCATGAAAATAGTTTTTTTTCATCATCGATGGCTAACACTAAGTCATTCTTAGCTTTCAAAGTTTCTGTCTTCTTCACAATCATCTAGTAGTCTATGCCCAAGCATAGAAAATGTGTTCGCATCTTCTTTTTCCAACTGTCAAAGTTTTCAAGATCAAACTCAGGACTATTCTTCCTATAGTATGCCATTTTCCAAGATCACCTCAAGATGTTAAGCTTTCTCTCTAAGGACCACAAGCTCTGATACCAATTTTAAGGATTAACAATCCACAATACAACTGAGAGGGTGGGTGAATCAGTTGTATGAAAGAATATTAAACTTTAAACTTTAAGCTTATAAATATCAGATCCAAAAAACATAATGAATGCCAAAACAATAACACAATATTTTGGTTACGGGGAAACCCTGTTAAAGGTAAAAACCCTGGTGGGAATTAGCACCCACTAATGATGTACTAAGAGTATAGTAATCCTTGTTAGAAGATATAGCATTGTTAGGAGCTTATTGAAACATTACATTACATAGTCCTTGTTAGAGGACAGACCCTGTTAGGAGTCAAGAACAAAAGAGGGCTCACTTCCCAAGGCTCACTACCCAAAGAAGTTTAAGTCCACCTTCTAAATTCACTAGTTCACAACAAGTGTATATGAAGAAATACAGAATCTTTTGAACTATTTTCCAGCAACTATCTTTGCTTGATCAGTTCCAATGAAGTCCACCAATAATCCTTTGCTCTACATACAGTAGACACAAATTTGTAACCTCCTTATATCACACTTATCCCATCCATGTCTCTTCCAAAGAAAAGACCTTTTATTTATACCTTATTACATTTTACCAAGAATAGGTCAGCCCATAAGGCTTTCCTAATTAAAAACAATTACATAGGTCCTTGCTAATATACAAACGGTATCATAAAATTTTTTACAATCATTACATTACAATAATTAAAGACCGACATCTTTGAATTATGCTTGCCAAATAAAACACACACTTCCTTCCCTAAGTCAGCTTATTGATAAGCCATCGCCAGAGCACATGCCATAGATGATGTCACCAATCATTTTGTACCTTGTGCTAACCAATGAACATTTGTCAGTACCTCTTCCATCATCCTTCAAGATTGCATACCTTGAATCTAATCCCTCTGAAATCTATACCAAAAACTCAGAGACTAACTCTGTCAATTCTCACTGTCACAGTCCAGTGACCAGTCTTTACCAAAATAGCTATATCTTCCTTAATATACATCCATTAATGATGCGATCTTAGATATAAGATCACAACATCCATCTAAACTCTCTTCAGACTTTGCAGCATCTAAAACATCTATACACCTTCCATACACTGTGATTACCAATATGGTTCCTTCATAGAAGCATATGTTGACATCAGTGACAAAACAAAAATGAAAAAAATATGAGCCAACATATTAAATGTCTCAATCACCACCCATATGTTGACGTAGTGATTAAACATATTAAATGTCTCAATCAGCACCCATGCATTAGCAATATCCAACACAAAAATACTACCAAGTCTACTTTGTTAGGAGATTTTACCAAAACTCTATAACAATAATTAGAAAGCAATAGGTAACTATCTGCTAATGAAAACTCAACTTGTCTGATATAGATCAATAAAGTACTGAATATATATCACCTTATACTATGTGAATCTCTTCTTTGAACTTCTTGGTTAGCCTGCTCTAATTTTGCTCAATCTGATTTCCTCTGAATATTATTTTTCTCTGTTAACTAATAATCTTAAAGGTTGGCTAGTGCTTCAAGTGCTTCTTTGCTCATACATTAGTTCACATAAAAAATGATGTAACATACAAATATATAGCATACTACTTTATGCCGCTTATACAAAATTAGGTTTCAACAACTTAGAGAAAAACCCTAAGATCTACAATGTATAAAAATAACCTAGATCAAACAATTACATAAGATCTTCATTGCATTAGATGAATATCTCAAAATAAATTATCCTCGATCTTGGTAAAATGTTTTATGATTCTGTTGTAACTGTTTGCATAGATAGATGTGCCATTTTTGATTCCTATGTTGTTTCCTGTGATCCTCGATAAACACTGTAAATACTACTCAGTAATTACACTAATCCTTGGTGTTTACTATCTCTCGGTATCAGTGTTTGATGCTTGGTAAAACTATATGGTGCTCAGTATGAGGACTTAACCAATTGGCTTGTATTTCTTATAATTACCGATGGGTTTCATTTAAGTAATCACCAGATGTCTTTGACTTCCTTTGATACTAATGACAATCATTAATACTCAATAGAGATAACAATCTCCCCCTTTGGCATTAGTATCAAAACCTTAATGTATATAGACCTTATGTCTCAAAACTTATATCTCTACCATATACATATAAAAAATTTCTAAATACTCCCCCTCGGTGCATGTTCCCAATAATGTGTAGTATACTTAGCATCTATTTACATATTTGGCATATACATTATTATCCCCCTTTTTTATATTAATGCCAAATACAAAAATGTGCTAATGGGTTTTCTTCAATGACTACAAGAGGTTTTCGCATTCCTCTTTCAAGTTGGTGACAACAAGGTGCGCAAGACCAACATGTGCATGCATGTCAAATATGTTGTCCAACATAGAAATCTCTGGTGTTGCAACAAGCGTTTGTGCCCTGAAAATATGTTTCTCAAAAAAATTTAGGTATGGAAGGAGTTTGGTTTGTAACTTAGTGACCTGATCACTGACTCTCTCTTCTTGTTTCCTAAGATCTTCTATCAACCGCTTGATTTCTTGCACTCTGAGTATATTCTTTGAAAAAGCTTGTGACTTGGTTGTAGTGGCTTGTGCACTATCTTTGATGTCATTTTCAAATTGTTTTATCATTTCACTGATCTCAGCAGTGAAGGTGTCCACAGTGCATAGCTTAAACAAGATTTGAAAAATAGAATTAGTAATAACCTAAATCTCAGTTATTACCTCTGAAAGTTTAACCTTGTTAATAGCCACTTCTTGACTAATTCTCTCAGCAAGTTTATCTTGTATCTTAAACTCGGCCCTCTCTTCAATTATCTTGTTAGCATCAAAATCTGGGGCATTTATTCCTTCAGTGAGAGTAGCAAGTTGGGCCATAATTGGAGTATCTTCATCTATTTTTATCTTAGGACTACCTATTGTAAGATACCCCGGACATTTTCTAATATCTCCTTACTTTTGCTCTCTTGTCTCAACTTCTCCAGTGTTACTTTTCTTTTGCATAACTCCCCATATTTTCTTAGTTCTTCGAGGCTAAGGGTCCTCAGGTCACACTCGAGTATCACAATTACTTCATTTAGAGTGACTAGCCCTTTTCCTTTAATTTTCTTCTTCTTCTTCTTCTTCTGGTGAACTCTTGGCAACTAGAAAAATAGCTTTTTCTTTTGTCCTCAGAGTTTTCTACCTAGTTGACACATTATCATCCTTTTTATGCTCCTTGGTAACCTATGTGTTGGTTGTCTGAGACAGAGCCTCTGATGTTGTGTCATGTAGGGTAGCCTTAGTTACTTTGGGCTCTTCTTGTGCCTGTGTTTCTATTTTAGTAGCCTCTTTGCCTTGAGGCTTGTTTGTCTCTGCAGGTGTCTTGGTGCTTTGTTCCCTTGTTGTATCTTTTGGTTGCTTGGGTTATGAGCCATTGGGTTGTTCCTGAGATAGAATCTCTATGACTTCAACAAGTATAGGAAGCTCACCTAGTAATGATGGAAATGCACACTCGGTAACTTGTGCTTCATCCTATGTGTTTTCTTGTGCATTATTCACATCATAATCTTCATCCCTATCATCAAGATCGCCATTTTTGATGTCCTTAATGAGTACATCCTTTCCATTTGTATCCTCAATCTAAATCACTTTTGGATTCAGTGCATCTTTTGAGCTATTCTTAATTTCTTGACCAATTGTTGTATGAATTACATCTATAAATGATACCTTTGACTCTTTAATCTTCTTTGCTACATTATCCTCAATGAATATTCCTTTACATTTTGAATTCTATCTCTTTTTAGAAAAATTTTGAAATGCAATTTTGTCATTTTGCTCTCTGATAGCTAAAAGTGAACTCTAGATAAGTTGACTAGACTCATCAAGATCTGCCAGATTGTCATCTATTATTTTCATAGCTTAGTTCTTGACTTTGAATCTTTGTACATAAGTATCCATAAGCTCTTTAATCTCATCAAGAGATAAGTCTGGTGCAATTGATTCAAGGGCTTGTTCCCTCATCCTCTTCTTGGTGTTTAAGGCATATGACCACTTTTGATTTATTTGGTCCTCTAATGTCTTGGACAGTGATAATTCAAACTCTAATGGAACTTGTTTGAAGCGTATCATCATCTGGATGACTACTTCCTCAATTGTGTTTTGGTCTTCATTTGACATACTATCAAACTTACTGAGTTCTGAATCTGCAAGATTTCCATTCTCGATTATATCTATAGCAACCTCATCAATTGACCTATTTTAATTACTGACAACCTTGAATTGATTGTTGTCATCTTCGTCATCCTCGATTTCTTCTTTTTCTCTTATCAATTTTCTCCTTTTCTTTGGTGCATCTGCTATAGCCTTGGCTCCTTTCTTTACATAAGTCTTTGTCGGTGTAGTAGCCTTTCATTTTGCTTCCTTCGCAGCTACCTTCTTCTATGGTT
Source organism: Chamaecyparis obtusa (assembly GCA_027943335.1). Classification (NCBI taxonomy): domain Eukaryota; kingdom Viridiplantae; phylum Streptophyta; class Pinopsida; order Cupressales; family Cupressaceae; genus Chamaecyparis; species Chamaecyparis obtusa. The sequence continues at coordinate 196,766 of BSBK01007953.1, forward strand.
GTGAAGTTGTAATTGATGACCTTGTGCATGCACCTGTTTGCACTGGAAACTACCTCTTCTTTGGAGCTTGAGTGGGAGAAACTAGTATTGGTTCTTGTTCTTCTTCGGACTTAGTTTCTTCACTGTCATATGGTTTTTCAGCCAACATTAACTGACCTTCAGTTGTAGTTTCAACCAGTGACTCCTTAGATGAGTCAGATTCATTCCTAAAATTCTCAGATAAAAAATTCTTCATTTTCTTTCATTTCCTTGTCATTTTACCAATGACCAAACTTGTTTTAATTCTAGACTTAGCTTCTTCAAAGGTTCCAAACCTTTTGGCATTTATGTCCTTCGATAATGCTAGCAGTGCTTTAATAGATTTCAAACTAAAATCATGATCCATTTCATAGCCCATAGGTACTAACCATTTTATTCTCGGCTCAACTGATTTAATTATAGTGTGGTCAGTGTTCACTAAGAAATAAATGTCCATCTCATATTTTTCAACCAATGAACTCAGAATTCTGCTTCTTAAATTCATCTTTACTTTAAAATCTTCAAAATAACTATCTATAATATTCCCAACATTATCACCCAGACCATTCATAATCTCAAAGATTTGTGAAGTGATCGGTGTGTCATCTATCCAGTCAGTGTGACTGAAAGAGGGAAATAATTTTTGGAGATAGAAGAATAAACATACAAGTAATGATCCAAACTTACAGGTATTGGACTTCTGTGTCCTAATTGTTTTCATGTTTTCTTCAACCTATCTCAGTAGTAGCTCGGAAAGGTCTATCTAATGACCCTTCTTTATCAATTTGTGAGCCATGTCGACTGTGCTACACGGTACACTATTTTCTCTTCTTGATTGAAATATCTTGTACCCAATTACATGTGCTATGAACTTAACTTTAGGATCCACAATTGATGAAATTTTTAGTTCTCTACTATCCCATGTTGCGCCAATATTTTTCTCAATCTCGACTCGTGAAGAGCTTCTGAATGCTTTAGCTTTATCGGTAGTAGGGTAACCAGTAACCCTGCTAATTATTCTTTTTGTAACCTTGATTGGTCTATCTAGCTAGAATGTGCCCTCATGATAGTGGCTCAACACAACCCTAATCCATTCATTCTTAAAATTCTTTAGGAAATTTAGGGCATTGGTAAGACCAAGTGATTCAACAATTTTGTGCTTCAGTTTCAGGATCTATTTTCTTATTACAAAGTGCTTGATATACAACATACATATCGAAATCACCTATTTCCCCAAATTTATAGTGTATGTATGATCGTATGTCTTCAGTTAACAAAACCCTAGGTGGGATGCTTGAAAAAGCACCCACTGAATCCATTTTTGAAGCAACTTCAGGTTGTAACTTATAAGGTGGTTCCTTGTAACTTGTTGACACTATTAAATTAACTTCTTCTTCCACAACTTTAGAAGAACTCATAGTAGACGCCATTTCAACAAACTAGGTTTTTTGATAAGTATGAGAAATATGCTCGGTAGGGTTTCAAATTACTCAGAATGTATCGAAGAGTGTGCTTGGTTCGATCTGCAACTTCTTGAATTTTCTTGAAATATTCTTGCTCGAACTTGCTCTATGAAATTTTAGCTCTCTGAAATCGCAATGTAAAAAATAAACTCTATATTCCACGTATTTATAGAATTTTCAATATTCCTGCTCAAAACTTTATGCAATAAATGCTTGACCTACTTTTGAGTCCATGACAACTATCAGCTTGGTGACAACTAAAATCTTTCATCAGCTCGGTTAACACAAGACTTCTTTGCTCGGTTGATACTATTATTCGGTTAACCTTGAATAGTGATTATTGACAGGTAACTAATGCTTGGTCTAACTTTTACCGACTATGTAACTTTGTTAGCTCAAAATGTATAAACCACAATCCATCTTTATTCATGCAACTTTGGTATGTGCACAACATATATAAGGAACTGTATGTAAAATGTGATCATTTTGAAATGTCAGTCCCATACATACCTATATCACCTTAGGTGGAAGTATCGATGTCACCCAATCTAGTGGACGAGGTTTCAAGGACAACATTACTTGACTCAACATTCTCATTTGATGCTTTCTTCCACATGTTGTTCCTTATTCTCATGATATCTGCAATAGTGTTTCCACTCTCAAATACATGACCTTCTTCTAGTGCTTGGTCTCTGTAGTCCTTGCTTAGATGACTGACCTTATGACAATGCAAACATGCCATTCCAGCGCTTGTCTAGCTTCTTGATTATCCAACCCATCTTTTCCTATTGCACCTTGCTGCAATGTTCCCATATCTACCACATGCAATATAGTTAGTCCAAGTATTTTAATCGCAAACATAAGAGTTATCTTGTCTCTTCTATTGATAAGGCTTGTGTTGTGTCTTATGCTTTGGCGTCCATACTTGCTTCATTTTTGCCTTACTTTCTCATGTAGTGTGTCCATGTTCATTGCAAGTGTAACATAATTTATCCATAGTAGGATTGTTAGTATTCTTGTTCTATTTAGCTCTACACTCATAAGCTTGGTGACCAAATTTTCCATAGTAATAACAATATCCATTAAATCTAGGAGTGATTGGAGGTTTACTTTGTGCTTTGCTTATACAGACATTAGAAGTATGTCTCAGTTTTCCATAGTGATAACATGTCAACACTTTAGGTCTTTGATTTTGATTGTTGTTGACTTGTTCAGCTTGTTGTGATGATTCTCCTTCACCGGTATAACCTATTCCAGCTCTGCTTCCAAATCTTCTTTGATTAATCAAAAATATCAATCCTTTTAGAACTATCCTCAGCCAATTTCTTCATTTCATGATGCTACTATTGTGTCTTTATTTAATTTCTCAATTTTTCATTCTCTTCTCTAAGAACTCCTATATCTTCAAGTTTTCTTGAAAATTATCCATTAACTTGGTTGACCTCCTGATTCACAATCACCATCTGATTTGATATTTTGAAATGGTGCTCCGTGAGTCTGTGAATCTCACTTTCTTTTGCTTGAAGTTGTTTAGTTATCAGTCTCCGGTCTTCAATAGCTAGATTCCTTTCCTGCTCAACCTTTCTAGCATTGTTCATTACTTCTACCATTCTTACCATCTGAGATTCCAGACCGATTTTCAGTGCTTTCACTTGTTCGGTTAAGTGAAGATTCTTTTCAGACAAATTAGAGACTATACTTTCAGATCCATCTAAAATACTTCCTGAACTAGATCCAATGTTATCAAATATATCATCAATAGCTTCTACATGGTAACCAATCTCATTTTTCAAAATAGCTAGGTTCTTCCTTTCAACCATTAATTTCTTCAGTCCTTCCTTAGCTTGCTTAAACTGTTCAACAAACATCTGCATCTGAATCTTCTGATTCTCAATAGTCTTATCTAACTTATATCTCTCCATGACTTAGATCTTTACCCTTCAGTGGTTGAACTATCCAATAAGAGAAATGAGCTCTGATACCAATTTTTGGATTAGGAGAGATAGGGTACAGAGAGGGGAGGGTTGAATCAGTGCCCACAAAAACTTTCACTTATAAACCTTTCAAATCTAAAATTGTAAACAATAGTAACCTTGCAAAATAACTTGTATCAAATGCATGTATCATTGATCTAATCAACTTGTAAAACTAAATAACATGAAATCAACAATATAACAGTCCCATAACACAAGTATTTTGGTAATGCAGAAACCCTTGTTACAAGGTAAAAACTGTGGTGGGGATGACACCCACAAATTCTTCACTACTACAGATAGAAAAGGTTTGCCTATTAGGGCTACAAGTTTTGATCACTTTTGGTGATCTTACCCTACTAGGAGTAACATATTAGATCAGCTAGATCTACCAAGTGATAGGATTTTAGCAACACTACTTGAGTGTGCATTCAGTTAAGAGATTTACGAAAAGACTGTCAAGTCTACTCTATTAGGAGATTTTAACAAAACTCTATTACAATGATTAGAAAGAAATAGGTAGCTATCTACTAATGACAACTCAACTTTTCTGATACAAATCAATAAAATACTAAATATATATCACCTTATACTGCATGAATCTCTCCTCTGAACTACTCGGTTAGCCTGCTCTGATTTTTCTCAATATGGTTTCCTCTAAATATTGTTCTGCTCTATCAACTGATAATCTTGAAGGTTGGCTAGTGCTTCAAGTTCTTCTTCTCTCATACATTGGTTCACATCAAAAATGATGTAACATACAAATATATAGCATACTACTTTATGCCGCTTATACAAAATTAGGTTTGAACAACTTAGAGAAAAATCCTAAGATCTACAGTGTACAAAAATAAACTAGATGAAAAAATTACATAAGATCTTCATTACATTAGATGAATATCTCAACAATAAATTATCCTCGATCTTGGTAAAATGTTTTATGATTCTGTTGTAACCATTTGCATAGATAGATGTGCCATTTTTTATTCCTATGTCATTTCCTATGATCCTCGGTAAACATTGTAAATACTGCTTGGTAATTACAATGATGCTCAGTGTTTGCTGTCTCTCGGTATCGGTGTCTGATGCTTAGTAAAACTATTTGGTGCTCGGTATGAAGACTTAATCGACTAGCTTGTATTTCTTACAGTTACCAATGGGGTTCATATAAGTAACTGACCGATGTCTTTGACTTCCTTTGATACTAAAGACAATCATTAATGCTCAATAGAGATAACACCATTAATGTGTACTAAGACCATTTACAACATCTTAGGACTCATCAATCGTTAATGGACCCCTTAGGAACCATTATTTATGATAAGGACCCCTTACTTGACCCATTATTTATGATAAGGTAGGAACTATTAATAGGTCATGGGAGCATTTAGAAACCCTTATAACCATTTAATGTGTCCTAAGATCATTTAAATCTCTTAAGGACTCATTAATGGGTCTTTTGACCTTGAAGAACCCCTTAGAACCCATTAATACCCATTTTGACCCCTTACAACCTAATACAACCCCTTAGATCACATTAACCATCATAGGACATACTAATGGGTCCTAATGGTTTGTAAGTGATCATAATGTATCATAAGGGGTTGTAATAGGTCTAAAGTGGTCCTATGAATTTTTGGGACCCATTAGGACCCATTACAACACATTATGACCCATTACAATATAGTAGTAAACATTAGGACCCATTAAGACCCCTTTGGACACATTAGGACCCCTCATAGTGCATTAACCATCGTACACATAGTAATGGCTCCTAATGTATCATAAGGAGTCATAATGAGTTTTAAGTGGTTCTAGGACCCCTTGGGACCCTTATGATACATTAGGACCCATTATTTTTTTTCTAAAGATCCCTTACTATGCAAATTAGGACCTATTAAGACTAATTATGTATCATAAGGGGTTGTTAACAATCATAACATATAGTAACATTATGGTCCTATCATATAGTAAGCTAGAATAATAGGTCTTAAGTGGTCCTATGACCCCTTATAACCCATTAGGACTTCATCCCATAACAACAAAAGGAAACACTAATAAGTAGCACTAAAATCCTTACTCATGGCCATTATAATCTAGAGAAGGTAGAAACCCCCACCTTAAAAATTAATTAAGAACCAAAACAATCACCTTTAAATATTTTATAATGCTAGTAATATCAACCATAATACTATTAGAGGTAAACTTCATCAAATAACTTAAATACTATTAAAAACCTAAACATAGACTAATAAAAAACATTAGTATTAACTTACATTAGCCTTAGAAATTGTATCCTAGTCTTTAGAAATACTTTTGAGAAGGACTTTCCTTTTTTCATTGTCCTCATTATGCTAGTCTTCATCACTAGTCTAGGTTTCTTTTCTCTTGCTTGCTAATTTCTTCAACATGTTCTTACTAGTAAAAATACCACACAAAGATTTCTTTATGATCCCACTTATTGCTTTACAGAGGGAGAAAATAAAATCATTTAAAATATCATTATTATGTTGCAGAGTCATAATACAACTTTCAAGAGAAACAACTCTATTTTGTAATTCCACAATATGACTTTGGATATAATCAATATCTTTTTTCTCTTCTAGAATTGGGGAGGGGCATATATTCTCTAGAGGATCATTATTAGTATCAATAGGATAATTCCACACCATATTAACCATATCCTCCAGCTCAATCAAGTCCATAATTTTCTCCATAGATCTTTCTTTTTCCTCTTCATCAAGCTCTTTAGCCCCAATGTGAGATAATCCCCATCTTTAATGTTCTTATTAGGGGTGAAAGAAAGAATATCAGTTCAATTTTCATGGAACTTTTACACTTATCTAATTTCATGAAAAAGGCTTTCAAGAAATGGGTTTGAACTTAAAAAAATTGGGGCGACGTTATGGTTTGGGATCATGAGCCTCAATTTAAATAAGATCCTGACATCTACTGGACCCCAAAATTTCTTTTTCAAAAAATACGGCCCCTCTTAGAAATGGGGCCTCTTCATAAACGTCACCCCATTTCAAAATGGCATGACGTATCAAATGGGGCCCCATTTCTAACTGAGGTGATGTTTTGTAATATTATTTATTAATTTTTTTAACTAGCGCGACTCATTTTTCACTAACATCACCCTAGTTGAAGAGCTCCACCCCATTTCCTCTTCAACCAGAAACCCCTCTAGGGAGGCCGTATTGGCAAGTTGACTATACTAGTGTATATGACTAAGATTAGTGTTTTCATTATGGAAAAAAAGTCATATGGAGTTTTGGTGTTAGCGCACTTACTTAGAAGATCAAAATTTGGCTAAGTATGGAAGACAGAATAGTCAATTAAGTACCTGATGAATAGAGCATCAACACACATATGTATGATCATGTTTTTCCATGTTCCCTTCAACATAATATTTTGAGTATGTAATCATGGTATGTCTAAGAACTCATGATCAGATGAGTTAGTATGAAGAAGTTACAGCGAGTTGAAGTGACATAGTCATTGAGCGATAGAATAGAACAGAGCATGGAATCGAGAGACAAGATTTTGACTAGTGGTTATTATTATTTTTTGTAAAGGCTATGCACCTATTGTATTTATGTTATAAATATGTTAAAAGAAATGTATGTAAACATTCTTGATCCAATTCATTTGGAAGCATTGTATGTAATAGGTTATAGGCTGACTTAGTGAATAGTTTTTTTGTGCCTATATATAAGATATGCACTTTTATATTAGAGAGTGAAATGGATTGTGAAGATGAAATATAAGAGCAGAGGTATGCAAAGTATGTGTGAAGAGAAGTAAGAATTTTATTGAGCTTTACAAGAGGTTAAAGCATTAGTGCACAAAAGGAATTGATCAAACAAGCAGTGTCATAGCATCAGTTCACCATTGTAGATATAGTGTGTATCTGATATCCAGGAGGTTGTAGCCTTCCTTATTGAGCAGTGAGCTCTAGTAGTGAACCTTCCACCCCTAACAGGGTTTGTTACTTCAAGACTCCTAACAAGGTCTGACCCTTGACAAGGTCATTATACTAAAGCATTGCAATGACTGCCCCTAATAGGGAAAAGGAACTTTAATAGTTTCATAATACACAAGTACAATTATTAGTGGGTATTAATTCCCACCGGGGTTTTTCTTTGTCTAAGGTTTCCCCGTAATCATATATGGTGTTATGTGTTATGGTTGTTTACTTTACGTGCTTTAATATTCAGTTCAACAATTAAGTTATTGAGTTAAGTTTCAAATATCAAAAATTATAGAGCATAGATTCATTCCCCCCTCTCAATGTTCCCATTCCTATCAATTGGTATCAGAGCTTTGGTCCTCTGAAGATAAGTTTAACCACTTGAGGAGATCATGGATACATGAGAAGTGAAACATCTGAAGAAGAATCTTGAAGTAGCTCTTGAAGACCTAGATAGATCTGAAAAAGAAATTGAACAACTAAAATTGAAGGTTAGTGGTCCACAAGTATTCATGAAGAAACTCAGAAAAGATTTGAAATATTGTTCAAACAATGATTTGGGAAAAATGGTCAAAAAGTTGAATGAAGAAAACATGTCTCTAAAGGATTAGATTGAAAAATTGAATGAAAAGCTAATTAACAATCAGGAAGCTTATGAAGAGCATATCAAAGAGAACAAATAGTTGGATGAAGAACTAAGGCAAGAAAACATGAAAATCTTGGAGTTAGAAAACATAAAGAAAAAGGTGGAATCTGAATTGACTAAAGAAATAATCATATTGACAAACTATAGACAAGAAAGGACCTCATAGAGTCACAGTTTTATGCACAAAAGATTAAAGGAGATACCACTGGTATTGGATTCAATGAAGCACAAAATAAAATCAATGATATGCGAGAAAGAATGAAAGCACCAGAAGAATCTACAAAAGCTAAGAAGACTAAAAATAATACTGAAGCTAAAACTAAACCATCTAAGGATGAACACAAGCTAGCAAATTGAAATTTTTATGCCTGTAAGAAGAATGGACATATAGAAGAGATTGTAAAGAGCTAAGAACCTTCAATGGTTATTGTTATTCATGCAATAAATTAGGTCATAGAGCTATGAATTGTAGATCAAATCAAAGAAGTCAGACTCAGCAAATCAGAGAAATCATCCACAGTGGAATGTTAGAAGTCCTTAGAACATTACATGTCAAATATGCAATTATAATGGTCACATAGCTAGACAATGTAGTATGGTAACTCACATCAATCTGCTAAGGAATATAAGGCCTCCATTTATTTTTCACACTTGTAAAAAGGTTGGACACATCTCAAAGTTTTGCAGATCACAAGCGCAACAACAAGAAAGACCTAATATGTCTCAAGGATCAATTTTGGATGAATCTGGAGAAGTCAAGTTTGTGAAAGCTATAGAAGATGTGAGAAATATTTGGATGGAAGTAAAGAAAGATAATGTTGATGACTATGTAGTGGATGCATCTATAATGGATGCACCTTCTACTTCTGGATGAATGACCTTCTTGGTCATAGGGGGAGCTAAATTAGCTCTATACCCCTACATGGCTGGTATACTTACCCTCAAAGTATGTGCCTTTGGTTTTAGATGTTTGGATACTAGTTGATTTTGTATGAAAGAGCGCACAACTTGATTGATAACAGAAACAAAGATTAGAATTCTCTACTGCATTCTGTATTATGGTGGCAAGCATTAATTGTAGAAAGTTGTTTTTACAGTCACTAGAGATCCATTATCCACACATTTACATTCAAATTCAAGCCTTGGGATAGAACAGGAGATCAAAGTAGTTAGTGTTAGAATATTTTAGTTGATTTCATTAGCAAAAGGAAGTTAAGTTTGTTGTGAAACCCTAGTTTAGTCGCAACGGTTCATAAACCCTTTGGAAACCTATTTGAGCGATTGATCAAGTAATTGGCACTCCAATTGTGTTTGATGTTACTGAAAGGAAGAGATACATTTTCAAGAAGCATCCCTTTAAGTCAATCCTAAATGATTTGGAAGGGGCATTCTCTAGAACTTCAATGGGAGTTATGCATGTAGAAGACATATACATATACATATATTGCAAGAAGGAACCTATAGGATTGGAAAGGATTAGGTCGCACTTAGAGTCAATGATGAAACTAGACATGACATTCATGGATGAGTTCACATACCTTGCAAATAACCCAATTATCAAGTATGTGACTACGTATGAGTTCTATGAATCCGAATGGATTAAGATCTTACTGAGAAAAATTTATGATGACCTATTTTGGATAGGAGAAGTGTTAGGAATAGTCCCAAGAGATAACTGAGAGGAGGGGTGAATCAGTTATCTACAAGTTTCAATTCTTTATCCAATTAAGTATACTTAAACATTAAGCATAAAAAAAATCAAAGAAAACTTGAACACAACACAACAATTTTAGTTATGAGGAAACCCAAATAGGTAAAAACTCCGGTGGGAATTGACACCCACTACTAATCTGCACTAGTTTTTTATGATCTCTGTTAGGAGAGATTATAACCCTATTAGGAGTTGATCTTTACAATGAATTTAGTACAGTGACCTAGTCAAGGGTCAGACCTTGTTAGGAGTCTTTTACAATTAACCCTGTTAGGGGTGAGGATACACTGTCTGAGAGCTCATTTCTCAAAGGGGTGAAGGTTGCAACCTTCTGAATGATAGATACACACTATATCTTGATCTTAATGGATGGCGCATAGACTTTCTATCTCCATCAGTTCTAATGAATAACATATACTCTTTACTTGGTCACATAGACCTTTTGCTGATGGCTAAACACTTCGCACTCTCTACTCTGCACTTCATGTTCTACACTGAACCACATCTTAATAATCATAAATAATTGCCTATAGATATCTTTCCTCTAAATGATATAATCCATTCAACCTGTTAAAACCACCTTGAAATCATATTAGAAAAAGAATAACATTTTCCAACAACATCTTGGTCAGCTCTACTAAGTACGCAACACAAACTGGGACCTATCCAAATCAATAAGTGTAGACGCATGCTACACACTGTCGGCTCTACCAAATTATCTGATACTTTCTCCTCAAGCTAAATTACATCATGCACTCTTATCCCAAAATTCTTAAATATTCTCTAATTACTAATCCAAACATGCATACCAAAATGATAGGCGCAACTCTTGTACCAATATATTCTCTGTCAGCTCTTCTAGATAAACATAGGAAATTGCAACTAGTGAATAGCAACTACATAACTTCACTTCTACTACATACCAGACTCTGCATCCATGAATGTAACATCACTAACATGTCTCCATCACATATCCAAATGTGCAAGGCTCCATTATAACTATACAGACAATCACTCACAGAACATTTCCTATAACTCTGTCAGGAACACTACTAACACAAGCTTCTACATAAATGTTTGTACTAACAATTAACCTCTACATCCATGATATCATGGTGATAACATGTCCATGCTACTTATACTCCAATATTACTTCATAATTCTTCCACACATACTACTTACCATATGTTGTCATCAATGACAAACATACAGTCAGTACTGGCTTGCTGGCAAATCTCCAAAAATCTCCCCCTTTGGCATTGATGGCAACATATGTAATGAAAAACACCATGAATACAAATGAACAATTCTTTAATAACATTCTCCATTTCCTCATCAAAACTCCCCTAAGGATGAATCCTCCATCTACTACAATATTCTTCAACATTCTCCATTTCCTCAACTAAACTACTTCCATAACTGAATACTACTCCTTCTTGCTTCTGTGTGTGATCCCCCTATCATATTGTTTTTCATGATTATATACTACTCCCCCTTTGACATCAATGGAAAAGGGCACCAATCATTTTAAGCTCAGGTACTACTCTTGAAGTAGAGTAGTCAACCATCCATCAGTCCATGAGGACTGATGGTCTTTTCCACTTACTCTAAGCAGAATCAGGGAAGGGAATTACTCCTAGCTTTTCCCTGAGATACTCAAAAGTATCCTTCAGTAAAGGATTTTTGAATATGTCTGCCAATTGATCTTTATTACTCAAATAGTCCAACTTGACTTCTTTCTCTACAACTTTCTGTTGAAGGAAGTGATACTTGATCTCTAAGTGTTTTGTCTTTGCATGCATCTCATAGTTTTTTAACATGTTGATAGTGCTAGCATTATCATAATGAGTAATAATATGATAATCAATTTGAATTCCAAAGTCCTTTATCATCTATTTGATCCAAAAAATTGTAGAACAATTCAAGGCTATTGCAACATACTCTGCTTCTGTTGTTGACTAAGAAACGCAATTCTACTTCTTGCTTATCCAAGTGACAAGTCTGTCACCAAGAAACACTACTCCACTTGATGTACTCTTTCTATCATCAATGCATCCTACCCAATCTGCATCTATATATACATGAAGCTCAACATTCTTTGAGTTAGGATACCATAGACCATAATCTATAGTGCCTTGCAAATATCTGAATATTCTCTTTACTATCATGAGGTGACTTTGTTTAGGCTATGCTACAAATCTTCCAACAATACCAACTACATTGGAAATGTTTGGTCTTTTTTGAGTAAGATATATGAGTTTACCAATCATAGATTTGTATAATTTTATGTCTACTACTAGAGAATCATCTTCTTTTGTAAGCTTGCATCCTGTTATCATAGGTGTACCCACTGGCTTGCAATCATCCATCTTGAACTTCTTCAATATTTCTTTGACATACTTTGACTGATTTATGAAAATACCTTTCTCTTTCTACTACACATTTAATCCCAAAATGTATTTGATACGTCCAATAATGCTCATCTCAGACTTGCTCTGCAATTCCTTACAAAATTCTGCACTAAGTTTGTCATTACCCCCAAAGATAATGTCATCAACAAATATAGCTAGAAGTAGAAGAACTTCAGATGTCTCTCTTATGAATAGATTACAATCTGTTGCTCCTTTCTTGAATCCAATTTTTGTTAGATGTCCATCAAGTCTCTCATACCATGCTCTAGAAGCTTGCTTAAGTCCATAGAGAAATTTCTTCAATCTACATACCATATCAGGTTTGTCTGATAAGGTGAATCATTCAAGCTGCTCAATGTATACTTCTTCCTTTAACTCTCCATTCAAGAATGCTGACTTAACATCCATCTGATAAACTTTGAAGTTTTTGACTGTTGCATAAGCTAGAAACAACTTAATAGATTCTAATCTTCTCACTAGTGCAAATGTGTCTGAATAATCAATACCTACTCTTTCACATATGCTTTACATACTAATCTTTCTTTATTCCTTACTATTGTACCATCTTCATTGATCTTGTTTTTGAATATCCATTTGGTTCCAATCACATTCTTATCACTAGGTCTTGGGACCAGTTCCCACATATCATTCTTAATAATTTTATCTAGTTCTTCTTTCATAGCATCATGCCAATCTGAATCATTACATCCATCTTCAACACTTAAAGGTTCAATTTGAGCTAGTAAACATACCGCCTCATTGCTTGCTGAAATCTTTTCTTTTTATCTTGTTGTGACTTTGCTGCTCTAATCTCCAATGATGTCATCCTTAGAGTGATATCTAGATGTAAAGTTTGGAACTTTAGGTGATGTTGTCTCATCTACCTTCTAATTTTCTTCTTCACTTGTCTTAGGGTCATTGAATAATACATCAATACTATCAAACATCTCTTCAACAACTATCTCAATAGTGGATGGACTAGGTTCTTCTTCTATCATAGATGCATAACCATGATATATTTCTTGAACCATAAACTTTTCATCAATCTTAACATGAGCACTTTCAATTATCTTCTTTAATCTCAAATTAAAACATCTATAAGCTTTGATTTTAGTAGAGTAACCAAAGAAAATACCTTCATCACTTCTTGCATCAAACTTGCCTATTGCTTCATCTCTCTTGATGTAGCACTTTCTTCCAAAGATTCTAAAGTATTTCACTGTGGGAACATTACCAAACCATAGCTCATAAGGCGTCTTGTCTACGCCAGGCCTCAATTGTATTCTATTGATGGTATAGACTATCATATTGACTGCATCTCTCCAATAGGTATGTGCAACTTTTCCTTCAATCATGATCATGCATGCTATATCAAATATGATCCTATTCCATCTTTCTACAATCCCATTCTACTGAGGGGTTCTAGGTGCACTCAACTATCTTTTTATGCCATGTTATTTGTAGTACTCATAGAATCTGTCAGAGGTGAATTCTCCTCTATCTGATCTTAGACATTTTATCCTTAGTCCAGATTCATTCTCAACCTTAGCTTTGAATATTTTGAACTTCTCAAACACTTATGGCTTATCTTTCAAGAACACAACCCACATCATTCTAGAATAATCATCTACAAATAAAATGAAATACCTTTCACCATAGTATGATATTGTTTGAGTTGGTCCACATAGGTCTGTATGAATCAGATCTAACTTGTTCTCTATTGAATTGTGCTTGATCCTTAATAAATTCCTCACATGCTTTCCCATTACATATTCCCTGCAAATAGTATCAACTAGCTTTTCTATGCTAGGTAGATCTCTTCCTTCAAATTTTTTATCTTTACTATGTTATCAAAATTGATATGACATAGTCTTTTGTGCCATAGCCAACTGTCATCTATTTTAGCAACAAAACAACTTGCTTCTGAATTAAGATGAAAAACATTACCTTTAGTCTTTGAACCTGATGCTATCATAACACCATCCTTGTTGTTAATGATGCACTTTTTGTCTTTAAACTCTAACTGATAACCTTTTTCAAGCAACTTCCCAAAACTAAGAAGGTTATGCTGCAAACCATCTACATAGAGAACATCATCGGTGTCATTCTTTCCATCCAATGTGATAGCTCCTCTACCAATGATAGGTTTAGGAGTGTTATCTCCAAATCTAACCATGCCACCATTATATTTGTCAAGATGAACAAGTCTGTCTTTATCACTTGTCATGTGATGTGAACAACCATTGTCTATAATCCAATATGTCCTTATGTCTTCTTGTGAGATCAATGCTAGCTCTTGATCCTTTTTCTCATCTTCACAATCCATCTCATCATACATCTTCTCCATAATAGAAATGAATCCAATTTCATCTTTAGCTGAATCATCATCTGATACTCCATCTTCATCATAGTAACATTCCTTTGAATACTTAGGCTTGTAGTCATTTTTGAGCTTTTTAGCTCTTGTAGGACACTAAGATGCAAAGTGACCAATCTTATTACATGAGAAGCATTTAAATGGAAATTGACCTTCATATTTACCTTTTCCTTTCTTTTATCTTTTAGCAATCATAGCAATGAAATCATCTAGTGCTTTCTCTTCATCATAATCATCAAAATTACCAAAAGTGTTTGCAGATTTCTTACCATGGACTGATGCTTTGAAGGTTGTCTCACTTTTAGGTTCTGTCTTCAATCTTGAAATCTCAAAAGCTGAAATTTTTTTGATCAAGGTCTCTCTCTTTAAATTTTATGTAAGTTGCATGGTCTCATCAAGGATGTTGATCTTATTTTCATACTCTATTGTGAGAGTAGTCATCAACTTATCCATAATATCTTTCTCTGAGATCTCTCCACCATTGTTTCTGATTCCAACAACTACTTCATTAATCCTTTAGTTGTAAGATCTAATGTCTTCTTCAAGTATCATCTCTAATGTATTTTACCTTTTCTTCCATGTCTTTCTACACACATTATTTTCTTGTGTATCTTGTTCAAACATGTCTTCTAGGTGCTTCAATATCTTGTAGGCTATATCTACTTTCTTTATTTTTGAAAATTCACTATCAGATAGGGCACTGATAAGGGCTTCTTTGGCTATTGCATTCTAATGGAATAGCTCATTTTTCTTTCCAATAGCATCATCCTTTGCAAGATCTTCTAGAGAGGGAATCTTAACTTCTTTAATGATAGCCACTTCAAAAACTTTAAAAGCAATGCACTAGAAATGTGTCACCATTTTGTTCTTCCAATCAAGATAGTTCTCCCCATCCAACTTAGGACTATCTTTTCTAAAGAATGCCATATGATCAACCTCAAGCTATTAAAATTTCTCTTCGAGGCACTTGTCTCTGATATGAATTGTTACGAATAGTCCCAAGAGATAACTAAGAGGGGGGGTGAATCAGTTAGCTAAAAGTTTCAATTCTTTATCCAATTAAGTATACTTAAACATTAATCATAAACACAATGAAAGAACACTTGAACACAACACAAAAATTTTGGTTATGGGAAAACCCAAATAGGTAAAAACCCCAGTGGGAATTGACACCCACTAATAATCTGCACTAGTATTTTATGATCCCTATTAGGAGACCTTATAACCCTATTAGGAGTTGATCTTTACAATGCATTTAGTACAATGACTTGGTCAAGGGTTGAACCCTATTAGGAGTCTTTTACAATTAACCCTATTAGGGGTGCAAACACACTATCTGAGAGCTCACTGCTTAAAGGGGTGAAGGCTGCAACCTTCTGAATGATAGATACACACTATATCTAGATCTTGATGAACTACGCATAGACCTGCTATCTGGATTAGTTCCAATGAATAGCATATACTCTTTACTTGGTCACATAGACCTTCTACTGATGGGTCAACACTTCACACTCTCTTCTCTCCACTTCACATTTTACATTGAACCACATCTTAACAATCACAAATGACTACCTATAAATATCTTTCCTCTAAATGATATAATCAATTTGGTCTATGAGAACCACCTTGAAATCATATTAGAGAGAAAAATAAAACTTTCCAACAACATCTTGGTCAGCTCTACTAACCACGCAACACAAACTGGGACCTGTCCAAATCAATAAGTGTAGACGCACGCTACACATTGTTGGCTCTACCAAATTATCTAATACTTTCTCCTCAAGCTAAATTATAGCATGTGCTCTTATCCAAACATTCTTAAATATTCTCTAATTACTAATCCAAGCACACATACTAAAATGATATGTGCAACTCTTGTACCAATATATTCTCTATCGACTCTTCTAGATAAACACATGAAACTACAACTGGTGAATAGAGACTTCATAACTTCACTTCTACTACATACTAGACTTTGCATCCATGAATGTAACATCACTAACATGTCTCCATCACATATCCAAATGTGCAAGGGTCCATGATAACTGTACAAAAAATCACTCATAGAACACTGGTTGTAACTCTATCAGGAACACTACTGACACAAGCTGCTACATAACTATTTGTACTAACAATTAACCTCTACATCCATGATATCATGCTAATAACATGTCCATGCTACTTATACTCCAAGATTATTGCATAATTCTTCCATGCATGCTACTTACCACATGTTGTCATCAATGACAAGCATACAGTCATCACTGGCTTGCTGGCAAATATCCAACAAGAAGTTCCATTTTGCATCACTTCAGATCTCATTTATGAGATGATAGAATTATCTAAGATAGGCTCCATTCTTGCTACTAGTAAGGATGTTAGGAAACAAGTTGAGCAAGCTTGTAAGTCCTGCAATGATAAGCTTAGCATGACCATTTAGCTGATTTAGGAGAAGGACATAAAGCTAATGGCTATGATTCTAGGTTATAAGTTTTAGCATTTAAACTGAGTCAATAGTGTGTCCATAGCCACTATTTTGGAAGCTATCAGAATTGTAAAGGAAAATGGAGAGTTCAACTTGTGTGAGATCTTGCGTGCATAGTTGATGGATAACATAAGGGCTATTAAGCATGGCAAGAGAAAGATATTCAAGTTTGGGTCACTGATCATCTATATGTACTTCCATATTATTGGTAAAGTATCAAATCTTTATCTTGACAAAAGCCTACCCATACTGCCACAAATTTCATTCAAGGCTTCATCTGAGAGCACATTGAAAGATTTCATGGACTGAGAAATAAAGACATTCAAAATTAGAATGTAGAGAAGGTATAGGATACCTGAGAGTATTGTGGAAAAGTATAAGGACATCATTTGTTTCATGGTAGGAACATATATCACATGCATGTAAGCTATAGAGCATACAACTAAGTGGATTCATCCACTTGGTTATGAAGTGGAGAAACATATTTTGGAAGCTTATGCACAAGTCCTCCTATCAGCGCCTAAGGATCCCAATGAACCAAGATGGGGTACTTATGAGGAAAAGACAAGACAAATAGATTCAATCTTGTATAGTGATGTGACCAAGAGAAAATTATCAAAGATCACCTTTGACATACTAAAAATCCATGGAGTCACACAAAAATACGTAGATAAGGCAAGGGAAGCCAAGATTGCAATGCAACTTGAGAGCACATCATCTTTTGAATTGAAAATAGAGAAGGATGATGATCCCAAGGAGAAGAAGAAAAATATAGAAGAAAACACTCATGCACCCATAGATACTATTGATCTGGAGTCCACACCACCACTTGAGCCTAGAAAGATGCCTACAAGGAAGAAGCAGATCGACGCAAGCCACCCATCCTCTAGAATAACAAGAAGCAAATGCAAAAATAGTCAAGGACCTCCAGAGGTAGGATTCAGATCAAATCTTGAAGTATTGAGAAGCAAAATAGTAGAAGAAGGAATAATTGATCAAATAGGAAAGTTCTATGATAAATATAGTGAGATAGATAAATCAGAGATCCATGGTATGATAATCAAGTGCATGATTAAGTTCAAGAAAATGGTTCTGGAACTTAAGATAGTTATACCAGATAATGTATGGAACATTTTAGAATTTTTGAAGAGACAAGCTATAGAAGATGATCTTAGGATAAGAGATAAGATATTGGATGAACACCTCCCAATTTTTTCATTTGAAGAGAAATCATTGTTATTGGATTTGTTGAAGCCGCACCTAAGAACTAAACTAAGAAATCTACAAATTATGAACAAGAATTATGAGTTAGTAGCAAAGGAGACTGAAAAAGCATTTGAGAAGGTATTCTTGGATACAAACATGTATCCTCCCACTACGTCTGGAACCCAAGTCCCCACTGAGAAAGTAAAATTAGATTAGATTCCCAATGCACCAATGATAGGTCCATAGGATTTTGCACCCTCAATGACAATGCCTACTGAAGCAATGGAGTCTATGCCCATGCCTAAAACAAAAGATGACACTATCATGATTGATAATGTTGAAATATCAATGGTGGTAATAGATAAAGACCTATATAAGTTTGAGGAGGCATTTGTGAGCACAGAAGAGGATGAGATACTATGTGGTCATGACACACCTATGCAGCAAGAAAAAGTCCAAATTGAAGACCTAACTAGACAGGAAGAAGAAAATAAAGTTGAAAACCTAATAGGACATGAAAGTGAGAAGGAAGAGGAACATAAAGAAGAACCTTCTATGGAAATTCTAGTGAATGTAAAGACTAAGGTCATGGAAGTAAGTCAAAGCTCACTTCTTACACCTGGGCAATCAGTCTCATTGTTGTTAAGTTTGACCCTTGATACAACCAGTTTAGACTCTTGGGGAGAAGAAGATGTAATAAAGATCAGTGTGTTAGCAATGGAGAAAGAAAAGGAGAAACAAGTAATGATGAATCCATTATTTGTTGAATCAGTAGAGCATATTGAATAGCCTACTACCTAAGGACAAGAAAGTAATAAAAGTTCATTCAGTGGATGTTGTAAGCAACATCCTATCAAGCATTAAATAAAATTTCTCTAGTCTTGAAGAATCAACATCTAAAGTTGGAGAAGAGAAATATATTAAGAAGAGGCTAAGTGAATTGATAGGTAACTTCACACTTGACCTTAGTTCTCTAAAAGTTGGTAAAGCTTTGCTGAAAGATTTAGTAGCTAAAGGAAGAAAGATAATAGATAATTGTATGAATAAAGACAAACTTATATCAGACCTTTCAAACAAGATTCGGGAAGTTGAATCTCTGATGGAAGCTATGAGAAATTCAGTGCTAGATTGCTCACAAGATGTAAACATGTGCAATAATGTCTATCAAGGAAAGTTAGAAAAAATTTAGAAGGAAGAAAAAGAAATGGCTAAGATAAGGGCTAGGCAAACTCAGTTAAGGAATGCACTTATGCCCTCCCTAGATGTGTTGAATCAGATTATCAACGCGATAGATGCCACTGCTATGACATATGATCAAGGTCCTAGCATAGATTTATAAAAGATGGAGAAGTGAACTTATGCATTATGCGCCCATCTCCAGATAGTAGATGCACTCAAGGCATTTTTCCATCAAGAGATCCAAAACCTTAAGGTTGCATACCCAGATGTACTCACTATATAAGTACTTAAAATATCATTTTTGAGAACCATTGTCATTAATGTCAAAGGGGGAGTAGATTAATATGGAGTAGTATAAGAGTAGAGTAATATGGATTAGTAGAAGGGAGATATAAGATAGAGTATATGATGTACATAAAAAGATAAGGATATATGTTAGAAAGTTTTTTGTAAAGATGTAGTTTAGCAACTTCGCCATATTCGTTTTTTGCCATTAATGACAAAGGGGGAGATTATTGGAAAGTTGACTATACTAGTGTATATGACTAAGATTAATGTTTTCATTATGGAAACAAAGTCATATGGAGTTTTGGTGTCAGGGCACTTACTTAGAAGATCAAAATTTGGCTAAGTATGGAAGACATAACAATCAGTTAAGTACTTGATGAACAGAGCATCAGCGCATGTACCTATGATTGAGTTTTGGTATGCACCCTTGAAGATAATATTTTAAGTATGTAATCATGCTAAGTTTACTAATGCATGATTATATGAGTTAGTATGAAGAAGTTACATCGAGTTGAAGTGACACAGTTAGTGAGCAGGAGAACAGAACAGAGCATGCAGCCGATAGACAAGATTTTGATTAGTGGTTATTATTTTGTTTTGTAAAGGCTATGTGCCTATTATATTTATGTTGTAAATATTTTAATAGAAATGTATGTAAACACGCTTGAGCCAATTCATTTGGAAGAGTTTTATGTAATAGGTTATAGGCTAACCTAGTGAATAGTTTGGTTTGTGCCTATATATAAGACATGCACTTTTGTATTAGAGAGTGAAATAGATTGAGAAGATGAAATAGAAGAGAAGAGGTATGAAAAGTATGTGTTAAGAGAAGTAAGAATGTTGTAGAGATTTACAAGAGGTTAAAGCATCAGTGCACAAAAGGAACTGATTAGACAAGCAGTGTCATAGCAGCAGTTCACCATTGTAGATATAGTGTGTATCTGATATCTAGGAGGTTGTAGCCTTCCTTATTGAGTAGTGAGCTCTAGCAATGAGCCTTCCACC